>AWWV01013053.1:0-30949 GCA_001974805.1 Corchorus capsularis
CNGTAAAGAGTAAAATAGTAATCAGATAAAAGCAAAATGGGAATCAGTAAAGAGTAAAATAGTAATCAGTAAAAGCAAAATGGTAAAATAGTAAAAAGTGATGATAATCCGTAAAAGGTAAAATGGTAATCAGTAAGAGCAAAATAGTAATCAGTAAAAAGTAAGAAGGTAATCAGTAAAGAGTAAAATAGTAAAAAAAGTGATGACAATCAGTAAAAGGTAAAATGGTAATCAGTAAGAGCGAAATAGTAATCAATAAAGAGCAAAAAGGTAATCAGTAAGAACAAAATGGTAATCAATAAAGAGTAAATAAGTAATTAGTAAAAAGTAAGAAGATGATCAGTAAAGAGTAAAATAGTAAAAACTAATCAGTAAAAGGTAAAATAGTAATCAGTAAGAGCAAAATGGTTATTAGAAAGAGTAAGATAGTAATCTGTAAAGAGTGAAAGGTGATCAGTAATTCAGAGAGTAAAATGGTTGTCAGTATAAGGAAAAAGTAAAAAATGGTAATCAATAAAAGGGAGTAAGGAAAGAGTAATGAGTAAAAAGAGTAAGAAAAGAGTAAAAATGACAAAAGTAGCAAAATAGACAATACTATGTTAGTTAGTAATCTGGTTAGTGTAAAAAAGATAAATAGGCATGAATATATTTAAAGATAGAAAACAACCGAACTTGGAAACCCATAGTTAAGTCTAGACTAGTCAGTGCCGTCTTTTGACGGGCGTCGTTAGGGTGTAATCCTTCCCCACACGTACCCGACTCCCGAACCCTTAGAACTCTGGTTAGTAGGCTGTTTATTAGGTTTAGTGTTACCTTCACCAAGTTAGGGTTAACATTAAGCTTAATAATTTGATAGGTGGCTAATCACACCTAGGTTAAAAAAGATTAGTGGCGACTCCCTTTAGTTTTATGATTAATTAAGTCGTTTAACGGTAGGGTCCCGTACCCCGGACCCGGACATTGCGACAAACATAGAAAAATTTCATTTCATTGAAAATTAAAAATTTCAACACTTTATATTTTCAATGCGTTTGACAAGTTGAAAAGGAGTTACTTTTAAATAATTTTTTCAACAAAAAACGGTTGGATTTAATAAGTAGTTGTCTACTTACTTATCACTTATAACTTAACACGCTAAGTGAAATCCTCTTTAAAAGAACTTTTATTTGGACCATATTATCCTTATATATATATATATCCTTGTAAAAGTTAAACACTTTTTTTTGTCTATTCTCTCTCTCATCTCAAATTGTACATATTCTTCTTGGCTTTTATATAAATAAATAAATAAATAAATAATATAAATAAATAAAAATATAAAATTCAATATCATATTTTAACCAAACGCATGGAAACAGGGTGTGAAGTTTCCACCCAGCAAATAAATACGAAATTTCAAAAATCAAAGGTAAGCTTTTGGGTATTAATAGGGAAAGTTTAAGGCAAGATGAACAAATAATAATTTGTTTTTCGTTTGTATGGGAAACCAATCATAGTGATAAAATAGTTGCATATTGTGCTTGTATTAAAATATTAAAAAATTATGAGGGTTGAGTTTATTCGTAATTATATAAAATGATATAATAATAATAATAATAATGGAAATAAAGGTAATATTATAAAATAAAATACTTTTAGAATTTAATATGATTTTTATATTGATAATAATCATACAATATTTCCTACCAGAAAGGTCATATTAAAATCAAAATGTTTCCAGATTTTTTTTATACATTATGTTATGTTATGTCATAATAATTATGAGGGTAAAAATGTAAAGTAAATTATTTTCAAGATTCAGCAGTTATTCTTATCAAACAGTACATATCCATTCAGTGCTTAATTTTCAATATATCAAACAGTTTTTAAGGTTTAAATTCAGTACTTATGAGATTCAGTATTAAATTTTCAGCATTCAATTTTTCAGCACTTAATTTTCAGTTTATCAAACAGAACCTTAATTACCCTGAATTGGGTCCGTTGTTGGTTTTACTTAATTACCATGAATTAATTCCTTTAATTGTTTTTTTACTTAATTATCCTGAATTAAGTCCTTTAACTATTTTTACTTAATTACCTTGAATTAAGTCCTTTAACTGTTTTTACTTAATTACCCTGAATTAAGTCATTTAACTGTTTTTACTTAATTTCCCTGAATTAAGTACTTTAACTGCTCTTACTTAATTTCCCTGAGTTAAGTCCTTTATTGCTTTTACTTAATTTCCCATAATTAAGTCCTTTAACTGCTTTTACTTAATTTCCCTGAATTAAGTCTTTTAACTGCTTTTACTTAATTTCCCTGAATTAAGTCATTTAACTGTTTTTATTTAATCTCCCTGAATTAAAACCTTAACTGTGTTTGACTTTCTTAATTACTCTGAATTAAGACTTTAACTGTGTTTATTTTTCTTAATTACCCTGAGACTTTGACTATGTTTGCTTTTCTTAATTACCATAATTAGACTGGATTAAGGCTTTAACTGTGCATATGATGCATGTATTTCGGTTTAATCATATCTTACCAAGTGTTTATACGTGAGGCATTATTTGGGCACCTTCCACTTGATTGGAAAAACCCCCAAATAAATGCCTCAAGCCTAGGAAATTCAGATTAAAATGGACAAACATTATCAACATTTCAACCGATTATTCCATCATTGGTGTCAATTTTCTTTTCTCAAATGAGCATGATATCAACAACATTTAAGAAATTTATCATGCATGTCGTGAGTATATCTCATTTTCACAAATTTGTGTATTCTTTCACATAATTAGCTAAATAAATGACTAAGTTCATTAATCAAACTTTTAATTATGAGTTTAATTAGAATAATTTCCTAAATTCAGGGGGCTAAATTAAAAGGAAACTAGACTAAGGGGACTCTACTGCATTGTTATTACCGAAAGAAGGACCTATTTGAACCCACTAACAGTTCACTGGACTCTGATGCGTTAAATTGAGGGATTAAATTGAAGTAAAGTAAAAAATCTTACCTGAGTTGGTTGATTGCTCCCTTGTTGGGCCGAAGCACAGCCGTTTTGAGGTGTACAGCTTCTATAAGACCAAACTCTTCTTCTTTCTTCACAAATCTCTCTTCCTCGCATGAACCTGTCGCAACATGCGGCTCGGCGGGAAAACAATTAGATTGGGTTCTAATGGGAGTCGCCACTAATCTTTTTTGACATAGGTGTGATTAGCAACCTATCCGATTATTAAGTCTAATATTAACCTAATTAGGTAATACTAAACCTAATAAAGTTTGCTTAACCAGAGTTTACAGTTCGGGAGTCGAGTACGCGTGGGGAAGGATTAGCACCCCCACGACGCCCGTCGAAATGACGGCACTGACTGTTCTAGAATTATCTAAGGGTTTCTATAATTGGTCGTTCCTATTCTTAAGCTGTTCTAGAATTGGTCGAGTTATAATCGACCTTAATTTGTTCTCCATTTGGTCCAAATTGTTATTTTGTTTTTACTTAATTATCCGGCTTAGGCCGATATTACTATGCCTTTTATTTTGACTTAATTCTCTTTAGATTAAGCCGTCTCATTATTCTCTTCTTTTATTGACTCCATTTTTATAAATCAAGCCCTTTTATTGTTTTGCTCAATCTCTTTTTAGATTAAGTTCTTTATTGACTCCACTTAGTTACCCTGAATTAAGCCTTTTATTGACGCTACTTAATTACCCTGAATTAAGTCCCTTTTATTGACGCTACTTAATTACCCTGAATTAAGTCCCTTTATTGACGCTACTTAATTGCCCTGAATTAAGTCCCCAACTTGACTTAATTCCCTTCCTTGGAATCAAGTCCCTAACTCCACTTAATTCCCTTCCTTGGAATCAAGTCCTTAACTCCACTTAATTCCCTTCCTTGGAATCAAGTCTTGTACTCTACTTAATTCCCTTCCTTGGAATCAAGCCCTTTACTCTACTTAATTCCCTTCCTTAGAATCAAGCCCTTTACTCTACTTAATTCCCTTCCTTGGAATTTAGTCCTTAACTCTACTTAATTACCTTCCTTAAAATTAAGTTCTTTGTATGATCTTACTTAATCATCTTTGGATCAAGTCTATGCTGACTTTACTTAATTCTTGTGAAATGAGGTCTTTGCTAATTTACTTAATTCTTGTGAAATTAAGTCTCTGCTAATTTTACCTAATTCTGAAATTAAGTCTTTGCTAATTTACTTAATTACCCTGAATTAATTCTGTACTTGTCTTTACCTAATTTCCTTCCTTGAAATTAAGTTTGTGCTTGTCTTTACCTAATTTCCTTCCTTGAAATTAAGTTTGTGCTTTACTTTACTTAATTACCCTGAATTAAGTCTGTGCTTGTCTTTACCTAGTTTCCTTCCTTGGAATTAATCCTTTAACTACTTTTACTTAATTTCCCTGGATTAAGCTCTTTAACTGTGTTTACTTAATTACCCGGAATTAAGTTCTTTAACTGTGTTTACTTAATTACCCAGAATTAAGTCCTTTGACTGTGTTTACTTAATTACCCAGAATTAAGTTTTCTGACTGTGTTTACTTAATTACCCTGAATTAAGTTCTTTAACTGTGTTTACTTAATTACCCTGAATTAAGTTCTCTAACTGTGTTAACTTAATTACCCTGAAATAAGTTCTCTGACTGTGTTTACTTAATTACCCTGAATTAAGTTCTTTAACTGTGTTTACTTAATTACCCTGAATTAAGTTCTTTGACTGTGTTTACTTAATTACCCTGAATTAAGTTCTTTGACTGTGTTTACTTAATTACCCTGAATTAAGTTCTTTAACTGTGTTTACTTAATTACCCTGAATTAAGTTCTTTGACTGTGTTTACTTAATTACCCCGAATTAAGTTCTTTAACTGTGTTTACTTAATTTCCCAGAATTAAGCCCTTTAACTGTCTTTACTTAATTGCCCTGAATTACTTAATTACTCAGAATTAAGTCCTTAAACTGCTTTTACTTAATTTATGTGAATTAAGTTCTCTGACTATTTTTTCCTTTCTTAATCACCTTGGATTAAAACTTTAACTACGTTTTCCTTTCTTAATCACCCTGTATTGAAACTTTAACTATGGTTGACTTTCTTAATCGCCCTGGATTAAAACTTCAACTATGTTTGACTTCCTTAATCGCCCTGGATTAAAACTTTAACTATGCTTGTTTTTCTTAATTGCCTTGAATTATCTTAATTATCCTGAATTAAGACTCTACTTTCCCAAACTTCTACCTTGACTGTACTTTCTTTTCTTAATTCAAAGTAATCTCACTGGATTGAAGCTTACTTTTCTTAATTTTCCTTAATTTCCCTTAATTTCACTGAATTAAGATTTACTTCTCTTAACTTTCCTTAATCACACTGAATTAAAGTTTTAATTGTGCATATGATGCATGAATTCCGGTTTAATCACCTTTTACCCAAATATTTATACGAGGAGAGAGAATTATTTGGACACCTTCCACTTGATTGGTAAGATCCCCAAATTAATACTCCAAGCCTAGGAAATTAGGATAAAAAATGGACAAGTATTGTCACATTTTACCCAATTATTCCATCATCGGTGTCAATTTTCTTTTCTCAAATGAGCAAGATATTAACAATATTTAAGAAATTTAAAATGCATGAATATAACATATTACCAAAAATTGTGTTAATATCTTCATCATAACTAATAAATAAATTGCCTAAACAACTTTACTTAGGGCTTAATTGACTTAATTTTTCGAAATTAGAGACTTAATTGGAGAAGACACTAAACTGAAGGGACTCAATCGTACCTTTTTTCTCAAATGAGGGACTTAATTGAAGATACTAACAAAGCACTGGACTTAAATGCATTAAATTAAGGTGCTAAATTGAAGCGAACTATCAAACCTTACCTGTATTTGCTGATTGTTCCTTTGCTCAGTCAATACACTGCCATTTTTGTATTGTACGGCCTCTATAAAAGCAAACCCTTCATCTCCTTTGCCAAAGACCTCAGCCACTAATTTCTTGCAGCGTCGCCACCGGAGTTGCTCCACCGTGTCGGAGCAAATTTCCACTGTGGATGGCTCTCAAGTTCTCTCAGATGATTCACCTCCTCTCCCTCCTTCTGGATCTGGCCTCAAATTCACCAACCGATATCTCCAACCACCACGAACTCTAGCTACCCGAAGACCCCAAACTTTTCCCGATCTACTTATTCTATGGGTGGATCTCTATGGTTTTCACCCATGTTATTTCCTTCATCGCTCTCAATTTCTCTATGGGTTTAATTTGCTTCCAATCTCACCAGAAACGAAACACCCAAATTATGAACCCTTGTTCTTGAGATATTTTTTTGCAGCCTTTTTTTCTCTCCAATCCTCCCCCCTCTGAAGAAGAAGAAGATGAGCCTATTTATAGGCCTCTCCCCCCTCTTGATCGAAGGTACTCCCTTCCTTATCCAACCGGTTTTTTTTCTTTAAAAATTTGTAGATTTTTTCATTTATTTCCCTGTTTTTCCTTGGATAAGCACTAATTCTTTGTCTCTTATGGTGCAGGTGGTTAAGATGAGATAAGAATGAGAGCTGGAGACTGTACCTGATGGGGTGAGTCACTCTCCTTTCACGTTTTCATTTCCTGATTTCTCGGAGAAATTATGTCCTCTTGCTGAAAAATGCTGAGTCATCAGGGGAATTTCATGGTTGAGCTGGCAATCCTCACATTCGCTAGGTAACACGTTCTTTCTTTGTCCCCTTCCTTTGTGAATTTTATCCGCTGCTGCTTTATTTCCATTGCTCTTGTGTCTTCCTTACTTTGTCTTGGCATGTCCTCCGATTGACTCTTATTCAAAGCCTTTGGATTTCTGACTTTGTTTCTGATTGCATTGCTTGTTGACACTTGCTTTGCTGAGTGTACCCTTCCCCAGGAACCTTTATTGCATTAGATCCTACCTAGGACGTGATCAATCTGTTTTTTAGTCTTTTCCTATTTTGCACAAATCCTATGCATTTCCTGTGATTTTGTTTTGGACATGTGGTTGGTCATCAACGCCTCTTGCATTTTGTCATGTGCTCCAACGCCTCTTGCATCTTGTCATGTGCTCCAAGCCCTTTGATCTTTTACTCCTTGTATAATGAATGCATGAAGTGCTCCCCTATATATTGAGAAACTATTTGTAACTTCCAATAAAAGCTGGATAAAAATGAACTTCTAAGGATGAATGATGTTGTGTTTCTGTTTATAATGTAAACGGTATTCACATGAGTTGTATACGTACCATTAGTGTTAGAAAGGAATTAACAGATGAGAATAAGATTTTTATGCAACTAAATGCTGTCATGCGGTAGTAAATAAAATGCTATGCTTAACCATGGCTGATGAATGTTTCTGCCCTGTTTTTGTCTTTACTTGGCTATTGAGTATTTGCCTTTTGGCCACTCTGCTTCTCAGAGATGAGCCTTGCTGATTGTGCTAGGATTTGGCTGTTGGAATGACCATTGGTGAGTATGGTATTAAGCATTGTCCCATGAAATGCTTGCTGCAGAAATGTCTTTATTTGCTTCTGTCTTTAAAAATTCATAACTTTTTCAATTCAGCTTTGATTTCTGTGTTCTTGCAGGTTATGGAAGCCCCAAAGAGTGCTCTTCAAGTCTCATGCAGACCATTTTGTCAAATGTGGTCATCTTGGGTGCCAATTTTGCAAACTCCACAGGTTGCGATTTCTGCCCAGGATTTCTGCAATTTTTGGAGGCCTAGACTGTGGGGCCCATATCTCCTCCGAATCCCGCCGTTCTTATGCTCAAACTGAAGCCCCAAGAGTCCTCTACGACTTTTGTTCACAAAGTTTTTCCGTTCGAGCTCTCGAAGGTAATCTAATTTGCACTTTTTCGGAACTGCGCTGTTGGCAATTTGCTTGGGCTGTCTTACTTTGCTTCTAACTTGCATTTTTTTACTTATTTTTAGGAAAAGCCCATGTAAGCTACTTTGGATGATGTAATGACATTGTCAGAGGGGATAACATCTTGAGCAAGTGTTGTAAATTAAATGCTTTGTTCTCCCACCTTTCAATGTAGCAAAGACATTTAACTCATTGCCCTTTATTTATGTTAAAGTCTATGCTTAGATTGATGTACTTAAAAGTGATGTAATATGCATGAAACTAAAGAAAGAGTGTAATGTAATTGCATTAATTCTAATATGCCTTATTGTAATACTAGATGAAGATGCAAATGCCTTAATTCTAACGTGCAAAAATGAAAATGTAAACTCCTATTGATTTCCTTTCATTGATTTAAACCCAAAACGAATGAAAACCAATTTTGTATTTATTTCTTAATCAAGGGTCGTTGCCACATTTACCTACTGGGAATGCAATTTTATTTAGGTAATGTTCAATTAGTTAATTAAATTAGATTGGAACTACATGAATGAAATTAGATTTGAGCTACATGACTGAAATGCAAACTACTAAATTTCTAATGGAAATATACGAAAAAAATGTCGAAATGCACATCAAGATATTTTTGATTTTTTTCAAATGTAATCTAGATGACTAAAAATGAATTAACTCATCTAAGCCTAAATATGAGTTAGCTAACCTAAACTAAAAGTGGACCTTAAAATGACCAAAATGCCCCTAGACTTTAAATGACTAAAATACCCCTAGGGCCCAAAATGACAAAAATACCCCTGGTATTTTCCAAAAGGATATCAATTAAAAATGCGTGTCTACAGCTGCCCCTCTTTGCGTGCTTTCTAACTATCTGAAAGAATGCAAAAGAGTAGTTTGTATGCTTTCTGAGAGTTAGGAAGTGCGCAAAGACGTAGACACCCGTTTTTATTACTGAGTCCGTCTTGAGACGCTTAAAAGTCTACCCTAAGACGCTTGGAAGTCTGCCCTGAGACACTTGAAAGTCTTCCCTGAGACACTTGAAAGTCTGCCCTGAGACATTTGACAGTCTGGCCTGAGACGCTTGATTTTCTACCCTGAAACACTTGAAGGTCTGCCCTGAGATGCTGAAGAAAGACCGCCTCCGATCATTCCGACTTAAATCGGGTAAACCCTGGTACCCTTGTCTTTTGCCTTCTAACTATTTGGTCCTCCTCCTTGACCGCTTTGTTTTGTCCACATGGACCTTTTTGTGAATCATTTGAACATCTTTGCCCCTTACTTTATCCTTTCTTGGATGATGATTGAAGGTTCTAGTGCGTGCATGTATGCATGGATGTAGATGAACTAACTATGCATTTTGACTTCCCGAGCTTCCTTACTCTGGATCTTCCATGAATGACTAGTTTAAAGGATCTCACTGCCTCTTTGCTCTTAAGATCAATTCTTACCTCCCTGCACAAACTTGTCAAAAGTCAAAATTTGGAATGTGATGAACACGTAACTTAAACTTCTTAAAACATGCTATGCTTGCATAATGATTTCATTCCCTGTTTGCCCCTGTCATTATCTTATCTTTTTGCTAGACATGCCCCCCTATATTGAAAAATTAGTGACCACCACTTGTAAGACCTTCTCGTCTGATATCCCTAATCTCTGCCTTAGACTCACAAATGGAATGAAAAGAGTTTTAGCGAACACAATCTGCAATTTTTATCAACAGTGGTGATTGAAAGAGGATGGTTCTAATGGATTAAAAGGCAATTGTCAAAAAAATTTGTCTCAATGTGCTAATAGCTGTTGCTAGAGTTGAAATATCTGAGGACTTTGATGGCTTTCATCTTCTTGAGGCAATGCTCATAACTGCAAAGGAATCACGCTTTTTGAACTGCTTTGGAGGCTCCAAGAATTCCCATCCTTGCTCTAGACTACCCTTTTCGGGTTTTCACCCTAGAGCTCTATCTTTTCTCTTCTTTTTTTTTTCTTTTTTTTTTTCACCATGCACCTGTATTTGAAAAACTTTTGAAAGCATTTGTTTTTCTAAAATCCTTTTGAGAAAACCATTTTTTCTCTTGCAAAAATAATTTCCTATATTTGGAAGGTCCATTCACCTTCAATATCCTGACCTGATCAAAGATGGATTTTATTAGGCACGTAACGTGGAATTGGGTTAGGGGTGCCAAAGAAAGGATAAAAGGCTCAAAACGTGTTTGATGGTATTCGATCCAAGGATCACTTTCTCTGTTGTGAAGGATGTTACCGAACTTGATCTTCCTTTTCAGCTTTCAACTTTTTCGTTTTTCCTTTTGCTTTTCTTTTCAATTTTCAACTTTCGCTTTTGATTCACTTTTGATTTGACCTTTACTTTTAATTACCGAATGCTTCTTTATGAACCGAACTCATTACTGTTGGAATGCCCCATTGTAGACTTTGAGTGCATATCCGTTCTTTTGAGGCTAATCCTTCTTCGTCTTTGCCCCCCAGTGTGGAGGGTGATCCTTGATCAGGGTTGAATCGAAAGAAAATCCATAAGACTCAAAGGGGACAACTATGGATAATTTTCCACAAGTGAAGGAATAAGAAAGAAGGCCATTTATCATTTCAGATCTGGATATTTTGATGAAAGGCGACCCTTAGAAAAACCCAAAAACTCATTTTTGAAAAATGTCCCCCCTTTTTTTATTTTTTATTTATTTATTTGTTTGTTTATTTTTTTTTACCCTCTTGAAAATCTGTGCAAGCGCATGATGTTGCAATTCTTTGTATTCTCTGTTTGTTCAACGACCGATCAGGTTCCCTACTTCTACAAACTTAAGGGGCGAAATCTTCCCTTGGCAGCAACTAGGGATATCACACCCCACTTCTACAAAGAGAGGTGTCGAAACCCTCACCTAAAACTAGAAGAAAAACTAAAGAAAAATTGAAGAAAAGAATTGTGTGTATGATGTAGTTGTGTTCTCTAGGGTTAACATAAGGTGGGTATTTATAGTGGACTAATAAGACTCCTAGTAGACTTATGAATTAAACTAAACAGCCCCTAGGTCGGTTGAGGCTCTTGACTTGGTCTCCAAGTCAGTTTAGAGGTCTTCCTTGAGTACAAATCGGACTTGGGCAAAAATTGGTATTGTGCAGAAACTTCAAGGGCATTTTTGGTACCGAAGATGGCAGAATTGGGCAATGGAGTCTTCTTTCCAACGCATTTTGAATCAACTCAATCGGAGGGCTGGATCAAAAGTTATGGCCGATTTACTAAGACTGCGCAGAATCCTACGAAAAGGGTTGCGGGATTTGGATGTTGGCTTGGGCTTGGGCGTGCGGCATAGGGCAAAACCGACTCCAATGTGGGCCCAAATGGGCTGGTTATGCTCCCATGTAAAATACTCATAAGTCCATGTCATGAGGATCTCTCCATTGCATGTCTTTATTCCTTCGCGATTTAAGCTCGATCTTAGTTTTTCTCCTTGAAATCTTCCTTCAATGATCTTCATGACTTAAAATTGACTCCAATCAATCTTCAATCACGAACTTCGAATCTGCAACTCTTCACTTAAAATTGCTAAGTTTATATTTGTGAAAAAAGTCATCAAAATAGCTCCAAAAATAGTGGAAAACAACAAGTTTTCACTTTTCTTCTTTTCAAGACCTAAAAACACAAATACTTGTAAAATAGGTCATAATCACACATAAAAATACCAAAAAGCATAGGAAAATGACCATAAAAATAGGGTTAATTTTGTCTCGATCAAATATCTGCTTCACCCTTCTCTGTGGGATTCGACCCCTACTTGCTCTAACTACTTAATAAGGTTTTGTAGAGATTATCTTGTGATTTGCTGAATACCGATCACCCTGCTTATTTTCTAGCAAGTGATAATGCTTTTGGTGTTTGTTACAAATTTGGTAATGTTTCCCCTGCTTATTGAATAAGCTCTACCAATCTTTCTCTCATTCTTTCTTCTTTGAGTGGAGATGTTTTGATCAAGTTTTGCTAGTTGTTAAGGGAATATTAGCATTAACAAAGCTATGTTCAAGCCATATATGGCTTAATTTGTTTAAATATGAGAGATATGCTTGGAAGTGGGCACGATTAAACTGGTCCAAGGGAAGGAAAACTGGCCCGAATATTTGATAATTAATTTACAATCAGAATATTTTATTAGAATTCCATGAACAATGTCTTGCAAGAAAACATATATCTAATATATTATAGGTTGATAATTAATTTACGACTTAAATGGAAAAATGCCTTTAAAGTTTATACGAATTGCCACATTGCACCCAATTTTTATTTTGATCATATCACATCTTAATGTTTTATTTTGCGTACATTTTGCAGCCTCTGTGACAGAAAATGGTTACGGTGCCGTTACGGTTCTGACATGGCATGCCGCATATGATGAAAATGCCACGTGGCATGCTGATGTGACAAAATTTTCTTATTTACTTTTCTTTTTATGTTGATGTGGCATACCACGTGCCAATTTTCGTTGACATGGCATGCCACATCAGCATCATAATTGCATCGTCGAGTACTTGATGATTTTTGGGTGATGGAGGGTGCAAAATGTACTTAAAATAAAACATTAGGGTGCGATATGATCAAAATAAAAAAAAAAGTTGGGTGCAAAGTGGCAGTCCGTATAAACTTTATGGTACATTTTGGCATTTAAGCCATTAATTTACAATCAGAAAATGAACAACTCTGAAATGATCAAAATTGGTCATCAAAAGTTTGGAGACCTAAAGTAAACGCAAAGAAATCCACTCATTCTTTCTTTACTTATTTCCCCTGCGTACAAATCAGTGGCATAGCCAGGGGCATTTTTGAGTGGGGTCAAAAACTTAATACAGATTTGGTCGTTATACAGCATTTTTTTGTTGGCATTTTCTAATTTTACGTTATAAATTTATAATAGAGTTTATATTTGATGCACAGATAGTGTATAGATTCCATACACTGTCGGTCCACCAAAAAGTGACACCTCATTAATGAATAATAAACAAAATTAAGAGTCCCTCAAAATAAATATCAACAACTTTACAATTTAATAACCAAATTAAAAAGAAAATTACTTAAAATCACTTATAAACACTTTTTCTTTACCCTCGTCTCCTTCATCTGCATTTTTTCTTCTTCTCCTTCTTTTAAAGCATAGAATTTAACCCAAAGAAATCAGGTTTCCTTCATACATACAGTTTATTTCTAAACCTAACGTCTAACTTAGGTGCAGCAAATTTGATCTTCTTTTAGTTTTGTTGTTCAAAGAGATTCAATATTTAGATCTAAAATAAAAAGGTCATGACATAGATCAATTGATTGAGAAGAACTATCATGAAGATTAGTAGTTAACTATTAAGAAAATCAAATTGATCTGCTAACAGGAGAATAAAAACATTGATTTATATGCGCAAAAGCATCAAATCGAATCATTCATTGGCTTGGGCTGAATATATGGGTGAACCAAATGAAAGAAATTCCAATGGATATTAGCAACCAAAGAAAGCATAGAAGAAAAACTTAAAAAGTTATAGAAATAGTTGAATCGATAAAGCCCTGATTTTCCATGCCCAATTAGATTCTTTATTATGAACTTATAGTCTAAATATTTTGGTTTTAAGTGCCGGTTCTATAAATTTCAACACACACTGACAAAAGGTTTTTGGATGAATTCCCATATGAATTTAGTCTAAATATTTGTCAGCAAGGAGAAAAAAAAATGATCAAGGAGACGAGAGAAAACAGAAAAAAAATAAAAAAAGATGAAGGAGATGAGAGAAAAGAGAAAGGGTTCTTGAGTGATTGAGTAATTTTCCTTTTAATTTGGTTACTAAATTGTGAAGTTATTGATATTTATTTTGAGGGGCTCTTAATTTTTGTTTATTATTCATTAATGAGATGTCACTTTTTGGTGGACCGACAGTGTATGGAATCTATGCACTGACTGTGCATCAAATATATATAAACTCTTTATAATATAGGTTTAGTCGTTAATTAGACATACCAAATAATTAGATTTAAGTTATTTTTAGTGTTCAATTCAAGTCCAATATAGGTTTGATTGTAATTTAAGGTCAATCAGTGGTGGGATAGACCGTATAGTAAATTGAGATCAATATGTGATGGGTTAAATAAGTCGACATATTAGAAAATTCTTATTTTATTTGGTTAACCGTTGATTGTTCTTTTAATTATATTCGTAAAAAGTTGATACCTCCTCATAAAGAAAGTATATTTTAAGGTGTTTCATGTTCAAGTTAATCGAGCCAATCTATTTTATTCATGAAAACATTCAAGAAGTTTAATCATTTAATTCAAAATGTTGTTAATATAAATGTGTCGGCTCATATGTAATCATATGAAAGATGAAACTAGTGTATATATATTATTATAAATATAGAAATTATATATATAATCTTAAATAATAATTAAAGTCCTTACAAAAGGTTAAGATAAAAATACTAAGATAAAATCTAGATATAATTTAGAAATATGGGTTAAAAGTGAAAATACTCAAATCTTTTAGTGAGGTCAATATCCTAAAACTTTCAATTTATAGGGTCAATATCTTAAAATTTCCTTCCAAGTGGGGTCAATTTGTAAATTTACTTTTATTTGTCTATATATTTTAAAAGTAATAAAAATTTGAATTTATCCCCAGTCCTCAATACATGGCTACGTCCCTGGTACAAATGGTGACTAATCAATGTTTATTTACTATATCAAACATAGGTACAAGCCTATGATAACTACATTAGGTCTTGATTAATCCAAAATCGACTCACTACATTAAGTCTTGATTAATCCAAAGTCGACTAACATATATAATATCAGATGGAGAAAACGCTGCCGAAATATTTTCTTTCTCATAGATTAGTGTTTTGGCGGCACTTCAATTCTTTCAATTACAAGACCTCTATTAAGATGACAACCCTTTACTTCCATCAAACTCATCTTGACTTCCTCATCTTTTTCCGCACTAAAAAACCCATCTTCTCTTTTACTATAAGAATTCCTTGTTTGCCTTCAATGGATTTCCACAATTCCATCTGTTTCTATCTCTAGACTAGATGCTGTAGGAAGACATTGCTACTAGAAGACACTAGGTTTCCCACTTCCACAGTTATGTCAGATGGCATTGAATCAAGCCCATGCTCTGTCCGAAAATATTCTCATAATGAGATAAGCTCCATATTTAGTGTTTGAAGTTAGCAATTTTGTCCTGATTTTGCCTCAGATTTCTAACCAATTTGTCATTCTTAACACAACCACTCTGGAAAACCTGGATAGCAAATTTGGGTTGAATAAATATTGATGCATGAATTATGACCCTTTAATTGAAATTAATGCTTAATTTGCATTAAGAATATGTTACCCTAGCCTTTCAAAAAAAAAAAAAAAGAATATGTTACCCTTTTCTTATGACTTTGGGGCAGAGTAATTAAGGCATTTTATTATAGTAATTACTCAAACTTAATAATACCATTACAAACTTAATAAAACCATTACAGAATATAAGGAATCACTTGCACTAGATGACAAGCTCCAACGATAATAAAACTACTAGTTGTAATACAGACCATCATATCACTTATGATCAATTATTGATTACATATACTCCATTTACGATGATTGCATACCGTCATATCACTCCTTAACTAGTTAAGGAGACCAGGGATAAATGGCACTCCCAACCCTGGAAGCCAATTGGTACCATTAATAAACCTTTTCACAGTGAATTTTCTCACCAATTTTGGATCAGTGAGGACATGATACCCACTCCATTGAACTCTTCCATTTGTATTTGCTCCAGGACCAAAGTTTCTGTACTCTGCATAGTACAAAGTCGGTAGAGCCGAGGTTCCATTATAATCAAGCCACCCCTTTGGATGAATCAAGTCATCTAAGAAGGATTCCATGATGATTGTCCTTGAAAAAGTTTTCCATGGCCTCCCAAGATAAGTCTCTACTGATTTTCTTATTTGGAAGAATTCAGGAGCAGAGGTGATTGTGCAGTTATGTAGAACAATTCCATTGTTCTCCAAGTCAGACCTCCTTCCTTGAGCGGTGATGACATTTGGTTGTCCTGGAAGTAGCTTTCTCACAAAGATGGAAGAGTTTTGAATTACCACAGCTGCCTCACCAAAAATGAAGTCCACCGTCCCGAATATCTGGCATTCAGAGAAAAATTGCTCACCAAAGGCTGCAAACAAGGTATCTTGATAACCTTGAATGGAGCATCTATGGAAAGCAATTTGGGAGTTACCGGTTCTTAGTGCCACAGCTTGCTCTCCTTGTGGACCAGCGTTATTAATGATTGCCAAGTCTTTAGCTACAAAGTTGGTAGCTTGAACCTCTGCAAGAAAACAAGTAGTAGGGCTACTTTAGTATACACTTTTTTTTTTTTGAGAAAAAGTACTTTAGTATATACTAATTGTTTGTTAAAGCTGAAATTACTTGTTAAGTACTAAATCTCGTGAGTATTCAATTCAAACATAAAAAACGGTTTGACCCCCTTATGAAAATTAAGAACTAAATGTACATTATATTGTTACCCTTATAATTATAACATAATGATCTTGTCAAATAAATAAATTATATAAATATATAAAAATAACTAGATCAAACGTAATGCCTTCTATTTTTCTTCCTCAAAATACAAAATATATAAAAATCTTAATTAATATTAAATTAAATATATTAAAAGCCAACATTGAAAAACGAAAAAGGAAAAAGAAGAAGAAGAAAGAAAGGCCAACACGTACTTGAGAAACTTTTACAATTGCAATGTCTAGGAATTCTCTTTCATAAGCAAAAGAAGGCAAAGAAATCTGTTTTAGTACTGTTAGCTACCAGAATCAATTGCCAGCTTGTCAAGTAAGAAAATTAGCTATTTCTATATATATATTTTAATAATAATATTTTAATCCAGATTGCAGTAAAATTTAATTTTTGCTTGATACCCAATAAGATGAGAGAAGAACGAGAAGAATAAAAAGAAAAAAACAAAAGAGATCCTAAAATTTTATTTAAATAGTTGTTTGATAGTTTACAAAAATGCTTTTGAGAGAAGTGAATTTTCGTTTTTCCTGGTCTTAAGAATTGGTATTGGGATTGAAAGTTAAGGAAAGGAGGAGACATGAATTTCTTTAGGGTAATATAGCCAAAAAAATATTTTTTAAAAAAAAAGGGATTTAGGGTATTAACCAAAACTTATCCAATCGAACTTTTTTCATCGAAAAAACTTTACTATTAACGAAGACTTAAAATGGATTATCAAAAACATGGAAAAATAAAATCATTGAAAATTTTCTATAGTTTGTCAAACCAGCTGACCTAAGTAAAAGAGGAATGAGCAGAAGGCTAGTCAATTTAAAATCTTACCCATGGTAGCTGTTTTATCGGTGTAAAAACCACCTTTGACACTTCTATTAGATTCGATGATGGTCTTTTCCATGCCTTCCCCAATCATCATCACATTGGTTTTGCTTTCTTTAATGAGTACATTTTCATTGTAAACAACCTCCTTAACTAAAATCACAAACAGATTTTCGTTGTGGTTTGGTATCATATCTATGGCTTCATTAATTGATTTGATCGGGCTACTTCCATCCAAAGCAACGATAATGTTAGCTTGAATGGGAATGGCGGTAGAAGAAATGTTAGCTTGAGGGTGTAAAATAAAAATTAGAACAATGAGAAGAGATAAAACAAAGAGCTTGGCCATTGGTTGCTAACTTGCTATAAAGGATTGTGTTTTCTGTTATTTGAGTAGTATGGTTTTGCATGTAGCTGCATGCAATGGGTTCATTATTTATAATACTACTAAGCGCCATAGGTCTTCAATGTAGGGTAGGTAGATCTGTTGCTGGGGATCGTGGCCTGTTTTAGTATCTCTATTAGTTAATGTCACTAAACTCAACTATAGTTCCTAAAAACTCTTGAAAAATTACTCGTTCTCTCCTATATCCACTTGATTTTAAATAAATAAATGGATAAAAATTCATAAGGGGCTTATGTTTTCTAGTGTAACTAGCCCACAGCTAAAATATGGGTTCCAACATTGCATGTTGGTTCATGCAGCTAAAATATGGATTCCAACATTGCATGTTGGTTCATGCAGCTAAAATATGGAGGGTTAAAGACGTAGCACGCTGAAAGGAGAAGAGGAGAAGTACTAGTAAATGGAAAAGAAATGAAAAAGATGGAAAGAGGAAATTGATAGTTGAAAGAAAAAAATTTCTTAATTAATTAAGGCAAATTTGTGGTCATCATAGTGCAAGAGGTTCCCACGCCACATGTCCAAGATTAATCGTTCTCATCTCCCATCTTTCTCTTTCTCTTGTAGCATGCTTTTAGGGAAAGTTGTGCAGTTAAAAAATGATAATTTTTCTCTATTTAAGGCTCAAAATTTCTTCTATAAAATTGTAGAGGACTCAAAAGTCAAAACCCTATAATATTGGTACAAGAATGATATGATTTGAATTTCATAATGTAGAGTTACGGCCATCGAAAAGTGCTGCTAGCTATTTTCATGTCATGTATATATGCTTGAGTAGATGATCATGTTCAAGTACAAATTTATAGGCGTTGAAGAAATTGGAGCTACAAGTTGGGTCATGAGTTTTAGAACGAGTGTAAAAGTAAATGGAACTATAAGTTGGGTCATGGGTTTTAGAACGAGCACAAAAGTAAATGGGGCTGCAAGTTGGGTGATGGGCTTTAGAACAAGCCCAAAAGTAATTAGGGCTACAAGTTGGGTCATTAGTTTTAGAACGAGCCCAGAAGTTTATTGATGCATGTTGTAACACATATATATACTACATATTAATTTTATACACTCTGAAAAAGACTCATGGTCCCTTTCAACTTTCAATCAGGGAAGAACTAATCACCCTGTTTTCGTCATTTCTCACATGGCAAACGACTGTAAAGGACAGATGAAGCTCTGTATTTCTTTTATCCTTCTTGGGGTCTTTTGTAATTGTAGATGTGAAATCCATTAAAGTCTTTGACTAATGGGTTTTGGTTCTAAGGGCCAAATCTTTGCGTTTTTTGAACAAATTTTTGCGTTTTGGCCATAGTTTGTATGGTCGGATACGAGGAGTTGCTCGGAGTAAGCAAATCCCAAAGGACTGCTTTAATGAATCCGTTTGCAATTATGACCTATTATGTATCAATTACTGCGAGAATAGAGTTCTATCAATTGTATCTCTGTTTCCTTTTGGCTGGGTCGCTGCATTTATGGCTTTTTGTTTCAAATTGATTTTCAGTTCCTTCTCTACGTTTTCATTGATTCTCCAGGTTAGGCCCTTGATTCCTTACTTTCTGTATTTTATTTGCTTCCTTTTTATCACTCCGTTTCTTTTGTGTAGTCATATATATGTGCCCTTTTTTTTCTTTCCAATTTGATATTTGTCTTTGTGTCTTCCTTTGTTCCTCGGGTTTGGAGCATTTTCCTTGGTTGCTCAAGTACTCTCTTATCTTTTTTTCTATCATTGCTGAGTGATTTTCTTTGCAATTCGATTTAACTCTATCCCTTAGTGAATCGTTTCCGTTTCATTTTCATCCTCTTTTCTTCTCAATTTCCCTTTGGTTGGGTTTTGGGTTTTCTGGATTTTTTATTGTTACCTGTGCTTCTTACCTTCGAAATTTTTAGGTATGAAACTGATGCTTTCATCTTCTTCCATTTTTTGTTTTGTTTGTTGCCGTTTCAACTTTATGGGTTTCCCAGTCCCACTTCGAGGTATGGGTGAATTTCGAAATTCATCAGTTGTTAAATTGTTCATAAAAATATGCAATAATTGAAATTTCCACTGCAGTTAACATTCTGAACTTTGATATAATGGGAATTTTGATTGCAATTTTCCTAATCAAGTCCTCCTTTTTCCATGGAATAGTATGCGCCTAGGTGTTTTGCTTGGAAAGCAATTTTAAAAGGTATGTTTCCAATTCCTGAATTGATGAAATATGATTTTGGTGTCATTATGTTGATGCTAAGAGTTTGGAGTTTAATTGGATTGTTGGTCAATTATAATTGCAGGTAGTTGTGCGTGGAAGCAGAGGAGTTGAAGGGATGTAACTTGTCCTTGCTCTTAACATTCGTTTTTTTTTTCAGGTAGCTTTACAATTTTCTTTCATTTTCTTACTTGATGCTCTACTCTCTTTCCTTTTTTGTTGATGACAGAGATGAGAAATATCCAGTTATCATAGGTATACATTTCTCATCTAATTCAATTCTATTTGATATCTGATAATCATAGGTTGCTTGCTTTTTTTTTTTTGTCAATAGTTTTTTTAAATGAGGTTAATATAATGGCTGCAACTCTAAGGAACAGACTCTGTAGCTCATTGACTGGCCATATATGGCTGGCTATTCATATTAGAACTATACACACATGATTTTACCTTTATATTACTTCTGATTTTCTTTTGCGCCTTTTACAAGATTTATACTATTTACTTATTGTGTATGAGACCAACACCACAATTTTTGGATGAACTTCTTAATGGAGAGGGTGGGCGCCAGAGCTCTAAATTCAGAGAACAAATACGATTGTATATTTCGCTATTTCAGTTTACCTCAACAGGTGAAGTTGTAGACAATACAGTTAACCAAGGAGCTGGTCCTTATATCTATAAAATTGCTGGTAATAATTACCATAAAATTGGTTCTCTGCTTCCCATACCTGGACAGCAACCTAAATTTGCACAACTTTACATGTGTGAAATGGAGTTTGAGATACAACATAGGCTTCAATGTTTAGGAAACTCTGATGACAATTTCGGCCTTAATCTAGAGATTGTTGAGGGCCTGCAGAACATGTTGGATAGCTGTAATGAAGTGGTTAAGGTATTCAGACATACATGTGATTTGCAAAGACAACATGGAGATGAAGGTGTTAAAATTAGGCTCCTTGAACAAAGGAATTATGGTGACAGGAATTATTCTGCTCCACCAGCTAATGAAATATCAGCAGTTGTGCCTGGAGATTTAGGACAGAGTTATTATGGACGAGATATTATTGTCAATAGCAGAGCGGGGAAGTTGGAGAGGATAAATGAGTTACACCCTCTTTTCATGGCTCTTCAATATCCTCTACTTTTTCCTTATAGTGAGGATTCATATCACTTGAATATTCCCTATAAAGAGTCTTCTGAAGGAAATTGTTTGCAGAGACAATTCCTTACAAGGAGGGAATTTTATGCGTATATGATTCACCAGCGTAACACTGAGAAAAATACATTGCTCTGTGGTGGTCGCCTCTTTCAGCAGTTTATTGTTGATGCTTATGCTGTTGTTGAGGAGACCAGACTTAGATACATAAGAGACCAGCAGCGACTTCTTCGAAGGGAGATGTTTCGTGAGGTTAGGGATGCAATGACAGTTGATGATGTTTTGGGGAATAGAATTGGTACAAGGATTATATTGCCTCCAACCTTCATACCAGTTCCAAGGTATTTGTTTGAAAAATATCAAGATGTGATGGCAATTTGTAGATTCCATGGGTACCCGCACTTATTTATAACCTTCACATGCAATCCAAAGTGGCCTGAGATAACTGAAGCTCTAAAAGCAATTAGAGGTCAACGTCCGGAAGATAGGCCTGACATAGTGACTCGCGTATTCAGAATTAAGCTACGCCATTTTATCAATGATATTACAAAGGGAAAAGCATTTGGCAAGTCAAAAGCAGGTTATTCTCTTGCCTTTAACAATATTTGAGATCTCTATTACATTTTCTAAATTATTTCTTAGATTCCAATTATATATTTGATGGGTGTCGTATTCCACCAAAAATAAAAATCATACAAAACCTATAGATTGGGTAAGTACGAGTCCATCCCACAGAGAACTATTGTTTTAATTACTTTTCTAAAGTTGTGAATTAAACTAAATTGGGGGGTTTTATGGAGAAATTAATTAAACTAAATTAAGCACAAATTAAACTAGTGAAATTAAAGTAACAATGAAATAGACATTCCAATTTCAAGACAATCGCACTCTTGGGTTAAAAGGATTTGATCCTTGGCATCAATTAATATCTAACTTGATAAATAGATGGCGTAGATTAACGTCATCGACCATTAGTCCCTATCTTTCCTTAGTCTTCATTAATCATGATGCAAATCCTAGACTAAATCCTAACAGGTGTACTAACCTAGTTCCAAGCGTCTACCAGATTCAAGTAACCCATTGCTTTAACAACTAGAAAGATCTTAGCCAACAATAGACAATGCTCACTAATATAGGCAACATTCAATCTATATTCAAGATTCTCTTAGAGGGCTACTCTAAGTTGTTACTTGTGATTTAATTACCTACGATTGCATATAGGAATCTCATCTAATAATAGAAATCATACCTAATTAAATAGATGGCCATTCTAAACAATCAAGCATGAAATCATTCAAATAATTCAGAGAAAATTGAAATACTTACAAGATAGATGAATAAGCGCAGAGTCTCACAAACCAAACACCCAAGAGATTGAAAGTCTTAAAATCAAATTAACTAGAAAAGAAAGAGTACAAAATAATCAAGAATGATTAGATTGCTCTATTCTTGAATTTGGAGAGAAAAATAAAATAATGTAAAACCTAAATCTAACGTGAAAACAACCTAAACTAAATCTTCAAAGCTCTCCCTAATGTCTGGCGGCTAACAACCTTAAATAAGGTTGTAACCTAATAAAAAATAATTAATTATAAAATTACAAAATTGCCTAATTAATAAAAATGACTAATATAAATAGTATGGGGTAAATAAGTCTTTCCCAAGGCCCAAACATGTAATGCATCCAGCTGGAATATAATTGAGCCCAGAAGAAATTGAGCCCAACGTGCCTTCCAAATTCTGTCTTGATTTCACAGCCCTGTTTCGACCCTGCTGACAGGTCGAGTTTTCACTAACAGTAGGTTGAGACAGCAGGTTGAGACAGGAAAATTTCTTGCTTGCTCCTTGGTGAATGTCGACCCTTTTGCAGAAGTTGATCTCGACCCGCTCCAGGTTGATGCAGGAATCTACTTAATTGCTCCCATATGTCTTCTTTTGACTCCAATTCTCCTTTTAAGTACCTAAAACACATAATGGAACAAACTAAGTATCAAATCACCTCAAATAGTCATAAAAACACCTTCATGGGACATAAAAAGGAAAGGAAAATATGCACTCAACAAATTCCCCCACACTAAATTCTTGCTAGTCCCTAGCAAGCTAGAAAACAAAACAAAAACTAAAAACTTAAACAAAACTAAAGACAAGCAAACAAATGCATATGCAAACAAACACTCTAAAATCAAAAAGGAAAATCACATACAAAAAAAATGACTTAGTTCCACTTTCGTAGGCACACGGTGGTTTTTAGCGTAAACCACAAGCCTTTAAACCCCTTAGCGTCCCTAGAGGAGGAGTATTGCTCCCATATGTCTTCTTTTGACTCCAATTCTCCTTTTAAGTACCTAAAACACATAAAGGAACAAAGTAAGTAGCAAATCACCTCAAATAGTCATAAAAACACCTTCATAGGACATAAAAAGGAAAGAAAAATATGCACTCAACAATATTCATCAGCACTTTGATGCAGAGTACCAGTATATATATTACCAAATCTGTTGGGCTATTTTTTAAAGAATGCTAAAGTCCTTTGTTTGAATTGGTTCTTTATACCAAATTTGTTGCACTTCGATTCAAGTTTGATGCTAATGGATATTACCTTAATTGTTCTTTTATATTACCAAATCTGTCGGGCTATTTTTTAAAGAATGCTAAAGTTCTTTGTCTTAGTTGCTCTGCACTTGGATCACAATTTGATGTGATTGGTTTTGAATTCTTTCCATTTATGTGATTGAATATTTTGATATGGAATTCTTTCATATTAATTTCTTATGTTGTGGGGACTGGAGAAAATCATAATTATTGATAAGGATGAAGATATTTAGTTTTTTATATTGTCTCAAATGATTGATTTGAAAATGGCTTTCATGAATAAGAAGTTAGACAGTTTTTACTATGTAGCAAAGAGAGAAGAAGAGAGTGACTCAATTTTCTATCTATGTCAGACTTGATGGTTAAATATAGTACGGGATCTTGATTCAAAAGTTTCTGGTTTGAATTTTCTCATTCTCGATAATTCTATGATGATGAATAGGATGTTCTACGTATAATGACTATTCTTTTCCATTGATTTCGTCCACATATTATAACATTCTGTTATTTTCTCTCTTTTTTTTTGTTACATATTCTCTTTTACTGGGGGTTGATGTATGTAGATCTTTAAGTTTTGTATAATGGGTCTTTTATTCTAAGATTCTTCGTTTTTATGCAAATGATATGCAAAGAAGAACTAACATATATAATAAGAAATTTTATAGTTGTTTTCCATATCAGATTCTAATATTGACAAGCAATCTTATTTAGAAAATTATTATTACGTTGACCCAGACTTTAAAGAGTATATTAATTAAACCTACTATTAATTTTATGTACAAGACCCTCATTGAGTGCCACTTGGCATTTTGTTTCTTTGACAAGTGTCAATTGTTAATTTTTTAATGTTTTCTTTATTATATTTGTATTCATTTAGCTTGGAAAAATTAAAAGACATTCATCCCCTCTCCTATATAAAATAAATTATCAAATAATTATAAATTAATTATAAATTTGTTATGAATATACATGTATGTTGTGTATGTTCATGAATATAATTAAAGCATGGATAAGATTGATGACTTGGTTCATTTATACACATATGCCTATGTGCTAAGTTCATCCCCTTATATTTATGGTGATGTATCTATGTGCCTATAAATAGGCCACTTACTTTGTAATGGAATAAAATGAATGAGAACCATTTCTCCCATTCTTCATATTTTCTTCTTCTCCATATTTTATTGTCTTTCTATTCTCGTCTTTTCCATACTTCAATTTTACTCTATTGCTTTGTTTTGTTATCATTTCACAACAAAATTTTATTTCTTAACTGAATTTTCTTAAAAGAATTTATAAAATAAAACAGCCACACGCGAAGCGTGGCCGGGAAGTTCTAGTTAGAATAAATTTGGTCCTCTTTTGTTACGAGATGTGCTGCCTTGATTTGTAAATGTGGTTAATACAGGTTCAAAAAAATTGATGGTAAATTGTTTGATTAATAAACAAATTTTGATCTTGATTACGTAGCTTCCGTTCCACACAATATGTTTAATATTTGTTTTCTTGAATAGATTATCAGATATGAAATTATATGTTAAACTTTTAGAATCAAGTTGTTTGGTTCGATTGCATGCATCATTTTTTCCAAAATATGTAATTTGTGGAGTTAATGTTGTTTCTCTTTTTCCTTCGTTTTATTAAAATGCAGTTGTTGATCGGTCGTTGATCAAATTACAAGATAAATTCCCCACAAACCAATAACAAATAGAATAACTACTTAGCTAGGGCAAGTAGGGGTCGAATCCACAGGGAAGGTACGAATCAAAGTTAAATCTTACAGAAGAAATTCTAACCTAGAAAAGATATTTTTGGGTTTTTGTAATTGAAATTGAAAACAAATAAATAATTAACTAGAAAACAATTAAAGAGAAAATCAAATGATAAAAGCATACTTCTTCTCCTTTATGCAACTACTTTGATCAAGTGAATCATGGATCATTGACACTAAACATAAATTTGGCTTAGATTGCAATCAATTAAGAATCATAAATTACTCCAAATCGGTATATAGCCTAAGACGTAGACATCAACTTTCATTGAAACAAAGTAATCCTCTTAATATCTTAAACAACTTCATTTCAATAATTGGTATAGCTAGGAACATACGTGATGCTAATTCCAACATGCTAAAAAGATTAACCCGCATCTCGCTGACAATTAACGTCAAATGTTATGATCTAGGTTTCACCCCTTCCTATAACAAGCATTAGGTTTTATTAATCCACATGCATGATAAATCAATACCAAACTTGCCTACGTCAATTTCCATCTCGGCCTAAAGATTTCAACAAGGTTTGATATCCCATTGAACCTAGGACTCCTAGAATTCAATTGTTACTTGGACCAACTTTAGCTTGACTCAAGCTACTTGAATCTAACTATAGCATTCATAAATCTCAAGATATGTTACGCACCAAATCAATCAAAGTATGAACACATAAGATGAAGCATAGAGATAAGAAACATATTCAAACGGAAAAAGCTCAAATTATTAAGAACAAAAGTCTCACCAATAATTCATTGATCAAAAGTACCTAAGGAAAAGAAGTATAAAAGTTTAGCTACTCATGGATTGCAAGCAATCCATGAGAGACTTACAATACTTGGAGGCCGGCGGCTGCCTCTCCTCTTCCTATCGCAAATCCTAAACCTAGGGTTGAGAAAAGATGATTTTCTATGTTGTGTTCTCTCCCCCCTAGGGTTTTAGACTTAATAGGGTATTTATAGAGTGTGGCTTAAGGTTAATTTAGAGCTAAACAAACCCTAAGGACGTGTTGGGCTGCTCTCCAAGTCTTCAAGCTAGTCCAAATAAGAATTTGGGCTTAATTGGATCAATCCCGCATAGAAGGCCCAAGACAGTTTCTTTCCGCTGACTTCAGGGGCATTTTCTCCCACGAAAACGGCAAAACTGGGCTTCGACCAAAACACAAAAGTTGTAGATCTTAGAGTTAGCTTTCCAACGGCTACTCATACGCCTCAAACGAAGCTCTGGATCAAAAGTTATAGCCAAAATACAAAAAGGTCGCCAAATCTGGAAACAAGTGAAGAGGCTTCAAGGTGAAGAAACGCATGGTGGCATGCTTGGCGCGCGCATGGCTGAACCCCGACTCCCCCTGGGCGCCCATGTGGATGGCTTGTGTGCCCAGGGCGTTACTCTCAGCCCCCATGCCGCCAGTGCCCATGTGCTTGCTGGTGGCATGTCTCAACTAGCGTTGGGCGCCCATGTGCTATGCTTGGCGCCCCATGTGGTTTGCCTCGCGACCCATGTACTTCAGTGCTATGACACTTCTTGACATGTTTTCTTGCCTTGAAATTCCACTTTTCTCCTTTGCTTCAAACTCTTGAAAATCAATCTTATGATGATAAAATTGACTCTTCAAGCTCTTCAATCACGAACATATTGGCTCCATTCTTCATCCAAATTGTCCTTGGAAAATATTCGTGTAAATAATCATCCAAAAAGGCTCCAAAAAGATACAAAAATGGTGATTTTGCACTTTTCTTCACTTTAACACCTATAAACACAAATATACCAAATATAAGGCATGATCAAGCATAAAATACCCTAAAAGCATAGGAAAATGACCATAAAAAGATGCATAATTTTGGCCCGATCATATTTCCCCCACACTTAAGTTTTGCTAGTCCCTAGCAAACTAAGGTTAATCCTAAGAAAACAAAAAAAGGTTAGTCTAACAAATTAAGAATTTAATCTACATTTTCTAGTCAAATGCAATACAAGTTAGGAAGAATACAAAGACCATAAAATTCAAATCAACTATGCACAAAATCACTCCAATCAATAATGTAAGTTCTAAGATCAACATACCTTGGATGAATTTGACAAGGAAAACTTACCATAAGCTTGCATTTTCATCAATTTCCAAAGAGAAAGTAATATCATGGATATTAATCAAAAATTAAGATGGGTTTTAAAAGAAATAGCTCAAAATTTCTAAGCAAGGTTACTAACTTTAGAAGTGTCCATGATTTGGGGCTACTAGCTCCCTTTATTTGAGGTTACTAACACTCATTTTTACAAGAGGGACAATATTTCCGCTTTCCATGCCTCTTATCCTCTTTCCAAGGGTTACTAACTCCTTTTGTTAAAGAAAAGAGTGACAACAATGGATTTATTAATATTTTT
This sequence comes from Corchorus capsularis, assembly GCA_001974805.1. Taxonomy (NCBI): domain Eukaryota; kingdom Viridiplantae; phylum Streptophyta; class Magnoliopsida; order Malvales; family Malvaceae; genus Corchorus; species Corchorus capsularis. Next base: position 27,711 of record AWWV01013053.1, read on the forward strand.
TTATTATATATATATATATATATATTTAAAGCAAGAAAATACCTCTTCTCCTCTTAACATGAAAACACTTCTTTTTAAAAGATTTAAGCTACCCTTCATACCCCCACACTTAATCTTTGACATATCCATGACATACTTCTATAAATGTACACCAGATTCAACACAAGTTCTAGAAATAATGCACTTGTCAAACCATTTTTGGGTATGAAAAACCTTATTAATTACACTTCTCAATCAAAGAATGAAATTATACATAAGAAAATTTGAAAAATATTTTCAATGTATTCAAACTAATTAATATTATAAAAGACTATACTCATGGAAATTAAATTGAAATTTAATAGAGATACAAAAGAATTTTTAATTTTCTTCAGCAATTTTGAAAAATTTTGTCTCTAATCAATAAGATAGAAAAGAAAAATAGGATCTTGAAAATAGACTAATTCTTCCCCCCACACTTAAAAGACACATTGTCCTCAATGTGTGATGTGCTAGTATTTTGACAAAAAATTTCAAAACATGTTGTTTTGGAAACTTTTGGAAAAATGAAGTGCACAAGTAAGACTCGATCTAGAAAGTGTCGACCCAATCTAATAAATCAAACAAACTTACAACAAGCAATAAATCACAATAAATGGGGCAATCTAATTAATTGATCACATGCAAGAATTAATTCAACAAGAAAGTTGAAATTTAATCTAAGCAAATTAATCAAACATAGTATCAATCATAGCGTCCAAACACGTAAGTCTTACATAAGATCCAAATAGAACAAATACAAATACAAATGAAAATGAAATGCATGCAATGTCATGATAAAAATGCAAAACACAAAAGAATTGATAACATATGACATCCCAAGGATAAGAATCAACGGGCTCTCCTTGGTCTCCTTTGACCCATGGAATTAAGTAGGGTGTCCTCCATTCGCTCCATGTAAGCTCTCATTTCACTCCTATGTTGCCTCATCTCTCGAACCATAAGTTGTTGACATTCTCTCATAGGAAGTTCTTGGAAATATTCTTCATCAACTTCCAAGGATGGTTATCTTGTCCCTTGTGATTGTTCAAGTCCTTGTGCATAAGTCCTTCTTTGCACATTGTACCAATGTACCTCATTGGCAACAACTCTCCTCCTTAAACCCAAATGTCTTAAACAATTCACATCAATGACATTGTCTTCATTGTTGAAGCAATACTCACTATCGACTTCAACTCCTTCATTGACCAAAATCTTGCTAATCAACAATGGGAAAACAAATGCCTTATCTTCATGTGAAGAATGAACTACTTCCCACATCCTTGAGAGTAACAACCTAGCCATTGGTATTCCATTACAATGTCCTAATCCATGGCAAAGCTTGTCTACAACATAGAAGTCTTCAATGCGAAGCTTATGCTTGTTACTACTCCTAGGAATGACATTATGATGCAATAAGTAACACACAAGTCTATCCCTTGGTTCCATGTACTTGACTCTTACCTCTCTATTTCCTTGGCTATCCATACCAAGAGGAATGTCAAACCTCCTTAACGCATTATCCCTTTTCCATGTGCTCTCGGTGGCGGTCCTTTGCTCTCCATTAACATAAGTAAAATAGAACATACTACCCGCATTGTTCAAATCAAGTAAACGGCATAGATATTCCTCCTCAACTACAATGTACTTACCTTTGACCATTGTGTTGATGGTGTAGGAATAACCATCACGCTCCTTGTCCATGTTGGCATAAAATTGCTTCACCAAATTGGGATAGTAGTATCCATCTACTTGAAGAAGTGATCCCCAACCTCTATTGACAAACAATGGACTAACTCCAAGTTCTTGATCAATGTTGGTTGAAAGCACTTTTTCTATAATGAAAGAGTTGTTATACCTTGCTTCATACCACTCTTGACATCCATTATCAACAAATATGGGTGGCGGCACACTAAGGTAAGGTTGTATGATGATTTCCTCCTCAATTGGTGCGGCTTGGGATGTTGATGCTCTTGCTCTCACTCTTCTTGACATTTTCTCGAACACTTGGTGGGCACTATGTTACCTTGTAGGGTTTCTTGAAAAATCTTTCTTTAAAATCCAATGTAGTACTCCCCAATGCTCTAAAATGCTCCAATCAACTTCCAAACTATCTCTTATTCCCTTTTTAATCTCTCCAAATAAGAATCCAAAGAAAACAACCACTTTTCCAGAAATTTAATACTTTGAAGAATTGATGGATTTGATGGAAAAAGTGTTAAATGTTCAAATGGATAAGTGTTTAAGGTGATAAAAAGATGAAAGAAATGATTTGTAAGTGATGAAGTGGTGAAATTTGAAAATTAAAGTGAGTGAATATGTGAATGTAGGCAAGATAAAAGAAAATTGAGTGGGTTTTAGATGAAGGTGGGTGTTGAAGGATTTGAAGTGGGTGTTGGGTGGTATTTATAGTGTTTGAGATGGGTGATGGGTGTAGTGAGTTGGGTGACATCAGCATGGCATGGGTGCTGTCCGCGAATAGCCCAGGGCACATGGGTGCTCAGGCCAACCAGTTGGGTGCGCAGGCAAAGCGCCTGGGCGCACAGCCAGTGTCGGCCTCCAGCACAGGCCCTTGCGGCTGGTTGCTGAGGCTTTCCAGCTGGGTGCCCAGGCTTACGGCATGGGGCCCCAGCTGGAGTCGGGCTTGGTCCCTTCGTTGCTTCCAACTTCCAATTTTTTACCACCAAACTCAATTCCAACTTCACTCAATTAGCATCAAAAAACCTTACAAATTTCCCCAATTTCTTCAATCCAAAAGCACTTGATTTTCACCAAAAATTCCACTTGATAACCATCAAAAGATTGACCTTATGTTCTTATCACTTAAGAGTCTATATGTATGAGATGCATGAGATAATTATAGAATGATAATATGCATGAAAAAACATTCAATTCAAGGAAATTAATTGATATGCATCAATTATCAATCAAACATAGGAAATTAAATGAGATTAAAGTTCAAGAAAGCTTCTCTATTTATGCAAAGTGTAAGCTCCAATGTTCTTCATGAGTGCTTCCTTTCCTTGTCTCCATTGCTTGATCGATTCCCTTGAGTTGAAAATGCAAAATGACATATAACTAAGAAAAAGAAAATTCAAAAGAAAAAGGATAGATGTTAGTATATTGGGTTGCCTCCCAATTAGCGCCATCATTTAATGTCTTTGGCTAGACATCCTCGTGGACTATTCTCCATTGGTGAAGGAACGATGAGTGTGCTCCTT
>AWWV01013055.1:0-32657 GCA_001974805.1 Corchorus capsularis
TTTGTGTTCCTTTCCCAAAGTATGGCACGCATCCTGCAAGAGACATTGCACTATAAATTAGGAGCATGTTTCTTTTCCGCATTTAAAACATTTTCCCACTCATAGCATAGTCATTACGTTTCCAGTAGTCACACACGCACTTCATAGTCTCATTTAGTCAATAAAAAGATCATGGCTTCATGCATTGCTCACATACTTAGTGTACATCAGTACATTACCCACAAAGACAAAAGGGCTGAAACCAGAGCATTTGGCAGCCTAGGAATCACATATTAAGCATCCTATTTTTTTCTCTTTTAATCATAATCATGAAATATTCGTCTATAGCAGTCATTTTTTTCTCCTTAAACAAAAAGCGACATTCATACATAAGCCTTCAAAATCAAGTCTCATCACATTCATAATCATTGTCACATGCATCCCTTACCAAACCACAACCCCATTAAACTGACAGCATGTTCACAAGCATTCAGCAACACTTTCCACGTAAAGAAAACCAAAAAACAGGGCATGTAGTTAAGCCACTTCATTTCCTTTTTAGAACATTGCATCTATTGTAGCAAGCATATTATGAGCATTAGCATTTACAACTCCAAAAGAAATTGTAAATCCTAGTTTACCTTCATTTAGCAAGCATTTCTCAAAGTATCAGATCACAACACAAGCAGTCTTAAGTTTGATCATCTTCACTTAGATAGTTTGCATGAATGTTTAGCGTAGGTTTCACATCAGATACTCATGTGCATACACAATAGTCCATTTCATTCCATAAAATAAAAAACACCATGCAACAAAAAGGAAGCAAATCACATAACAAAACAAATAAAGCTAAAGAGAAAGACCTCACCAGGTAGGCAACATCCGATTGGTTCCAATGGGCCCCAAATGCCATGTAAGCGAAGCCTTCCTGCAAAGGTTGAAAAATACACTTGAATTAATAAGGTGACACAGCAAACAAAACGAAAAAGACAAAACGAGGGGAGTCACCTAAATGTGCCACCTCAGCTGCCAACTCAAATGAAAACCCCTGTACATGCCATGTCACCAGGGCTCTCCTGCCATGTCACCAAAGTTTTTCCTACAAGAGGTTGAAAATACACGTGAATTGACAAGAGAACAATCGGCAAGATAGACAAAATAAGCAGGCACCATCTCACTGCCTGAATACCCTCTGTTGTACACTGCAACACCAACCGACTCACCCCATCAGGCTACAAACAAAAAGCAAAAAAAAAAGACAAATGAAGGGCAATAAATTCCCTGTAAATAGGAATTACAGAGGAGACAAAAGAGATTCTGAAAAAACTTGGCAAGGAGAAGGTGGGGAATTCAAAGTTTATAACAATAAAGGCTTTTAGAGCCCTTAGATAAGAAAAAGACAGAGAGTGAACGGTGGAGATGGGTTCCGGTCATACAGAATATATATACATGTACAGTGATTCAAAAAAGGAAGGGAGGAGTTTTTAAGCCGGGGATTTTTTCAAAAAAAAAGGTCTGTTTGATGTTGGAAAAATTAGGGTGGTAGTTGATCGTGTCGTCAATGACCATAAAATAATTATCCCAACAATTACTAACTAAACTAGCTAGGGCAAGTAGGGGTCGATCCCACAGAGAGAACGGCTCTTCCTTTTCTCAAACAAAACAAATTAATAAAGAGAATTTAAAGAAGAATTTTAATTAAATCTAACTAAGTAAATTAACTAAGAAATCAATCAAGAAAATTAAAGAAAACAATTAATCAAAAGCAGTGAATAATATCGAAAATTAACAATTAAATAGAAACCTCCAAACATAGAATTAATATCCCTCTTGACAACAATAACATGGATCATCGATATCTAAAGATTATGAGAACCTTGAATAGCTTGTCGGACTTAACCTAAATTACCTTAATTAGATTAGATTACCAATTAAAGTCAATCTATCCCTTTTACTCTTTCAGCAATCAATTACTTTCTTAGGGCTTAAAGATCACTTAGGAATAAAGCATGAAGAACAAGTAATTTAATAACAAACACAATGAGAAATTTCTCGCCCATTGATTCTTTTCTCTCTTGGATGGAGGATTAATTCACATCCAATTGCTACATAAAATTAAGCTGGAGTGATTAATTCACAACCTAATCTAGCTAATGCTAACTCAATTTATCATGAAAGTGTCGACCCAGTCAATCAAAACAAGCAACATAGAATTCATACAGAGATCCAAGAAATATTCAAATAAATCCTCCTCAATTGGTGCGGCTTGGGATGTTGATGCTCTTGCTCTCACTCTTCTCGGCATTTTCTCGAACACTTTGGGCACTAGGTTACCTTGTAGGGTTTCGTGAAAAATCTTTCTTTAAGATCCAATATAGCACTCCCCAATTCTCTAAAAATGCTCCAATCAACTTCCAAACTATCTCCTATCTCCCTTCTAATCACTCCAAACAAGAATCCAAAGAAAACAACCACTTTCCCAAAACTTGTAAATTTGAAAAATTGATGGATTTGATGGAAAAAGTGTTGGATACTCAAATGTGTAAGTGTTTAAGGTGATAAAAAGATAAAAGAAATGATTTGAAAGTGATGAAGTAGTTAAAGTGAGTGAATATGTGTATGTAGGCAAGAGAAAAGAAAATTGAGTGGGTTTTGGATGAAGATGGGTGTTGAAGGATTTGAAGTGGGTGTTGGGTGGTATTTATAGTGTTTGAGATGGGTGATGGGTGTAGGTGAGTTGGAAGGCTCGGCATGGCATGGGTGCATGGGTACTGTCAGCGGCACATGGGTGCTCAAGCCAACGGGCTGGGTGCTCAGGCAAAGCGCCTGGGCGCCCACCCTGAGTCGGCCTCCAGCACAGGCCTTAGCGGCTGGGCGCTGGGCTGTCCAGCTGGGTGCCCAGGCTTGCGGCATGGGGCCCTAGCTGGGATCGGGCTTGGCTTCCTTTTGCTTCCTATTTCAATTTTTGCTACCAAACTCAATTCCAACTTCAACTCAATTGCCATCCAAAAATGTTACCATATTCGAAATTCTTCAATCCAAAAACACTTGATTTTCACCAAAAATTCCACTTGATGACCATCAAGAGATTGACCTTATGTTCTTATCACTTAAGAGTCTATATGTATGAGATGCATGAGACAATTGTACAATGATAATATGCATGGAAAAATATTCAATTCAAGAAAATTAATTGATATGCATCAATCATCAATCGAACATAGGAAATTAAATGAGATTAGAGTTCAAGAAAGCTTCTCTATTTTTGCAAAGTATAAGCTCCAATGCTCTTGATGTGTGCTTCCTTTCCTTGTCCCCATTGCGTGATTGATTCCCTTGAATTGAAAATGCAAAATGACCTATAACTAAGAAAAAGAAAATTCAAAAGAAAAAGGATAGATGTTAGTATATTGGGTTGCCTCCCAATTAGCGCCTTCATTTAATGTCTTTGGCTAGACATCCTCGTGGACTATTCTCCATTGGTGAAGGAACGTTGAGTTTGCTCCTTCAAAAGTTCCACGGTGATGTTGAGAGTGTAACTCATGGCTTTGAAAAGTTCAACTATAGCTCCATCAATCTTGAGTAACTTCTCTCGAGCTTCCTTCAATTCCTTGTTGATATCTTCACGCGTGTTGTTGGAAATTTTGCCTCTTTCTCCAAGCTTCTCTTTGTTTTTCTTCTTGATCCAACTTGGAGGTGCAATTGCTTGAGTTAAAGCTTCCAATGCTTCATATGCGTCCTTCATAGTCCTATCGAACAAGGGTATGTTGTTGATGCTATCCACAAGAAGTTGATCATCCACTCCTAAGCCTTGATAGAAGCACTCGATCAAAACTTGTTGTGAAATACCATGTTGAGGGCAATCGGCACAAAGTGTCTTGAATCTCTCCCAAGCTAGGTGGAAATTCTCATCATTGCGTTGTCGAAAAGTTGTAATCCTTTGCCTCCCCTTTGAAAGTTGTTCACTTGTCATGGTTGAAGATGTTGTACCTAACTCTTTCTTTACCCACTTTTCCACTACACAAAAAAAATCATTAGTTTTTAAAGATAAATTTGATGAAAGTTTGGGATAAATTACATCACCATCAAACTCCATCGTCAATGAGCCATCAAAAACATCGATTTTGGTGCGAGAAGTCCTTAGGAAAGGCCTTCCTAATAAAAGAGGGCATTGATCCTTTGTAATTTCTCCTTCCATTTCCATAACAAAAATATCAATAGGAAAAATTAAATGTTGCACTTTAATCAAAATGTTCTGTAGAACACCTTTGGGATGTACCAAAGATCCATCGGCCAATTGAAGAACAACATCAGTGTATTTTAAAGGACCAGTTTTTAAAGTTTGATAGAAAGAATAATGCATGAGACATAAAGATGCTCCTAAGTCAAGCATAGCATTATCAATGATAGTATTTCCAATTGAACAAGTAATCGAAAACATACCAGGATCCTTGCACTTTTTGGGCTTGACCACAGAAGTTTCCTTGGCTTCTCCATTATCCTTGACAAATTCGAGAACAATGGGTTCATCATCTTCAATCTTGATCTCCTTTGCTAGCACATGCAATTCTTCTTCTTTCTTGCTTGTCCCTTCATCCATCGTAGGCTTAGTTGGATATGGTTCTTCCAACTCCTTTCCACTTCTTAAGGTAATAGCGTTCACATTCTCTTTAGGAGGCACTTTTGATTGAGATGGGATCTTGTTTTGGCCTTGTGCTTTGAGCTCACTCAAATCACTTGCCAATTGACCTAATTGCTTCTTGATGATCTCCATGGTCTCTCTCATTTGTTGCATTCCCTCAGAATAGTGTGAAGATTGCCTTGGATAGTTGTTTGGCCTTGCTTGGTAAGCACCTTGGTTCCCATAAGAGTTGTAGCTTCTTGGAAATGGCTCTTGTTTCCTTTGAAATCCCTCTTGCATTCCTAAAGCATTGACTTTTTCAACATCATCATCGACCAAACTAGGGCACTTATCCGTGTGATGTCCTAATGAACAAATCCCAGAAACCTTTTGCACACTTGATAAGTTCGATTTGACCAAATCAGTGAGCAAAGCGATTTGTTGATTTGCTTCTTCAATTCGTTGCTACAATGTAGAGGAATGGGTTGAGACTTCATTGATCTTCCTAATGTTTCCATCTCTTTGTGCACAATTCTCTCGAGTACCAAATTGTTGTGTGTTGGCAGCCATGTTCTCGATCAAAGTCCAAGCATTGGTGGGAGTCTTGTCGATGAAAGCTCCTCCACTTGCAGAGTCTATGGAAGATCTATCAAATGGGAGTAAACCTTCATAGAAATACTGAATAAGCAATTGTTGAGGAACTTGATGATTTGGACAACTTGAGCACAACCTCTTGAAACGTTCCCAAAACTCGTACATAGTCTCGCCTTGGGATTGCTTAATTCCACTTATCTCCTTTCGAATGCTTGAGGCTTTATGAACAGGAAAGAATTTTTCTAAAAACAATTTCTCAAGGCTCGTCCAAGAAGTGATTGAACCACTAGGCATGTAGTACAACCAATCCTTTGCACGATCCATAAGGGTAAAAGGAAAAGTTCTAAGTTTAAATTGCTCCTCAGAGATACCTTGCATCTTCATGGATGAACAAACAATTTGAAAATCTGTGAGATGTCGATGTGGATCTTCTCCAGGCATACCATGAAATTTTGGCAATAATTGAATGAATCCAGACTTGATCTCAAAATTTTCTTCATTGGTTGGATATTGAATTGCTAAGCGCGGTGTAGTCACATTTGGGGCAGCAAATTCCCTCAAAGTCCTATTGTTGTTGTTTTCTTCGGCCATGTTTTCTCTTGGGGGTTGTGATTCCAAACTTGAAGAAGAAATGGTGGATCGTGGAGAGCTAGCTTGATAACTTGGTGTTGACGAATTTTCTCCTTGCTCTCTAAACAAATTCTCCTTCGTTAGTGCAAAGAGTGTACGTTTAGGCTCCGAATTGAATTCTAAATCATTGGTACCACTACTCCTTGTATTTGGCATACAACACCTAGAAAGAACTTAAACAAAGAATCCAACAATAACAAGTAATTTGGAAAAAAAAATAAAAAAAAAGGAAAAATTAACTAAACTAAAAATTGAAAAGAAAAATAACGAAAAATATAAAGGATAAGGGTAAGAAATTCTTAAGTAATAATTCGCCTTCAATTACTTAAACCTTCCCCGGCAACGGTACCAAAATTGTGATCGATCGTTGATCAAATCACAAGATAAATTCCCCACAAACCAATAACAAATAGAATAACTACTTAGCTAGGGCAAGTAGGGGTCGAATCCACAGGGAAGGTACGAATCAATGTTCAATCTTACAGAAGAAATTCTAACCTAGAAAAGATATTTTTGGGTTTTTGTAATTGAAATTGAAAACAAATAAATAATTAACTAGAAAACAATTAAAGAGAAAATCAAATTATAAAAGCATACTTCTTCTCCTTTAGGCAACTACTTTGGTCAAGTGAATCATGGATCATAGACACTAAACATAAATTTGGCTTAGATTGCAATCAATTAAGAATCATAAATTACTCCAAATCGGTATATAGCCTAAGACGTAGACATCAACTTTCATTGAAACAAAGTAATCCTCTTAATATCTTAAACAACTCCATTTGAATAATTGGTATAAGAACAGACGTGATGCTAATTCCAACATGTTAAAAAGATTAAACCACATCTCGCTGACAATTAAACTCAAATGTTATGATCTAGGTTTCACCCCTTCCTAAAACAAGCATTAGGTTTTATTAATCCACATGCATGATAAATCAATACCAAACTTGCCTACGTCAATTTCCATCTCGGCCTAAAGATTTCAACAAGGTTTGATATCCCATTGAACCTAGGACTCCTAGAATTCAATTGTTACTTGGACCAACTTTAGCTTGACTCAAGCTACTTGAATCTAACTATAGCATTCATAAATCTCAAGATATGTTGCGCACCAAATCAATCAAAGTATGAACACATAAGATGAAGCATAAAGATAAGAAACATATTCAAACAGAAAAAGCTCAAATTATTAAGAACAAAAGTCTCACCAATAATTCATTGATCAAAAGTACCTAAGGAAAAGAAGTATAAAAGTGTAGCTACTCATGGATTGCAAGCAATCCATGAGAGACTTACAATACTTGGAGGCCGGCGGCTGCCTCTCCTCTTCCTATCACAAATCCTAAAGCTAGGGTTGAGAAAAGATGATTTTCTATGTTGTCTTCTCTCCCCCCTAGGGTTTTAGACTTAATAGGGTATTTATAGAGGGTGGCTTAGGGTTAATTTAGAGCTAAACAAACCCTAAGGACGTGTTGGGCTGCTCTCCAAGTCTTCAAGCTAGTCCAAATAAGAATTTGGGCTTAATTGGATCAATCCCGCATAAAAGGCCCAAGACAGTTTCTTTCCGCTGACTTCAGGGGCATTTTCGTCCACGAAAACGGAAAAATTGGGCTTCGACCAAAACAGAAAAGTTGCAGATCTTGGAGTTAGCTTTCCAACGGCTACTCATACGCCTAAAACGAAACTCTGGATCAAAAGTTATGGCCAAAATACAGAAAGATCGCCAACTCTGGAAACAAGTGAAGAGGCTTCAAGGTGAAGACACGCATTGTGGCATGCTTGGCGCGCGAAAGGCTGAACCCCGACTCCCCCTGAGCGCCCATGTGGATGGCTTGTGCGCCCAGGGCATTGCTCTCAGCCCCCATGTCGCCAGTGCCCATGTGCTTGCTGGTGGCATGTCTCGACTAGCGCTGGGCGCCCATGTGCTATGCTTGGCGCCCCATGTGCTTTGCCTCGCGACCCATGTACTCCAGTGCTATGACACTTCTTGACATGTTTTCTTGCCTTGAAATTCAACTTTGCTCATTTGCTTCAAACTCTTGAAAATCAATCTTATGATGATAAAATTGACTCTTCAAGCTCTTCAATCACGAACATATTGGCTCCATTCTTCATCCAAATCGTCCTTGGAAAATATTCGTGTAAATAATCATCCAAAAAGGCTCCAAAAAGATACAAAAATGGTGATTTTGCACTTTTCTTCACTTTAACAGCTATAAACACAAATATACCAAATATAAGGTATGATCAAGCATAAAATACCTAAAAGCATAGGAAAATAACCATAAAAAGATGCATAATTTTGGTCCGATTAGTTGTCTATACTGTTGAATTCCAAAAACGCGGACTTCCACATGTTCACATTTTGTTATGGTTGGATCGTGAAGGTCCTCTCTCGAGAGTAGAGATTGACAGTATGGTATCAGCTGAGCTTCCTGATAAGAATTTAGATCCAATTGGTTTTGCTGCAGTATCAAATTTCATGATGCATCCTCCGTGCGGACGAGCTAATCTATTTGCCAAATGCATGAAAGATGGTAGATGTAACAAATATTTTCCAAAGGGTTTCTGCACAGCAACAACATTTCATGAGGATGGCTTCCCTCATCATAGGAGACGAGACAATGGAGCAGCAGTTGTCGTCGATGGAATTAGATCTGACAACCACTTTGTTGTGCCACACAATGTTGATTTATTGGTGAAATACCAGGCTCATATTAACATTGAGGTTTGCAACCATACAAGGGCTATTAAGTATCTGTTTAAATATTTGAGTAAAGGCCCAGATAGAATTAGAGCAGTAGTTGAGAGGGAAAATAATCAGGGAGTTGATGAGGTTAGCTGCCTTTGCAACTGCTTTGTATGGTAATAAATTTAGAAATGTGAGTGCTGAAATGATTAGTTTATGAAAAAAATATTATAAGAAAAATCGTACTGATCCTTTTAATGACCATTTTTGCTATATTCTACACTATAACTCTAAGCACGCAGCGGCAACCAAAAATAAAATTGGGTCACCAGATCGAGTTGAAAATTTGTCAGCCAATTGTAGAATGGCTTATTGACAAGATCGGCTGGGTGCAAAACTTAATTGTAAAGTTAATTTAAGACTTATTTACGAACATTTGAGAAGAAAACAATAATTATCACTACATTGTAGATCATCCTCTCATACCAACAATCTCATAGGAAAAAAAAAACAAACAAAATTTGCCTGGGCTATTTTTCTTGTAAAAATTAATCATGACTACACTAACTTATAATTAGGTCAAGTAACGAGTCGTATTTCAAGGGAGCAAATTTTTAACTACTTATCCAAGCAATTTAAAAGTAAAAATGGGGGGCGGGGGAGGGGGGGAGTGTGATTTGGTTGTAACTAATTAAATTAAATTGCAGCAAAAATAAATTATACAAATATGAAGTTACTCAGGAAAATATAAATTAAAGGAAATAGATATCAATCAAAGAAAACCCAACTCTAAGAGTGTGTTTGGATGAAAATTTTTCGAAAATCTAAAAATTTTTTAAATGAAAGAATTCTAAAATGAATATATTGGAAAAGATAGATTTTAAATTACTTGGTTTGGATACATAATTTGTAGAAGGAAATCATAAGGTATTTTTTAATTTTATAATGAAATTAAAGATTTTATGCTAGCTTTTAATCTCTTTCTTCTCTCGTCTAACATCCTTGGTTAGTACGAGTTTTCATCTTGCTTATTGCGAGTTTTCTTCCTTAGATTGTTTTTCTTAAGTATTTTGGATGGCTAAATACTCAATTCAGGATATAACGTTTGTGCAAAAATTCAACTCAGGATACACTGTTACCACTTGTGTCAATTTAAGATATAACGTTATCGGACCCTGTCAATTGAGGAGAAAATCAAACGGGACCGTCTGTTGTAAAAACGCGCGCTCACTTCATCGCGTGACCCAATCCACGTGGAATTTAATAGCCACGTGGCATTAAAAAAAAGAAAAAAAAATGTTTTTTTTAGAAAATGATAAAAAAAAAAAGAAATTAGAAAATAATAAAAAAAACGTAGAAAACAATAAAGGATAAAAAGCTATCCCTTCATCATTCAAAATCCTAATCTCAATTCCACGCTCTCTTTTTCGTTCTTCTTCAATTTCTCTTCGATTTATTCTTCCTCCCCGTTTATCTTCGATTTTACTTGCCCATAGAAGCTTGAAATCCCTAATCTCTCACTAATCTCTAAAACTCTCCCCTAATTCCCAATTCCATTCTCTCTTTGATTCTAGGGTTTCCCTTCAATTCCCTTCAATTTCACCTGCGCATAGGACTCGCGATTGCCACTGTCAATGGGAGGGTTGATGGTAGAGCAAAGAGAGAAAGCTTAACGGGTTGGGCTTGGTGGGAGGCAGTGATGGAGGCGATGGCTAAAGTAGGAGCGGCAACTAAGGTGGAGGGATTTGGTACTTTTTTGAGAAGATGGTTCCAAGATTAAATATGTCTTCGTTGGGTTTTTCAAATGCTCTATTAGCATCTCTCTGTTCAAATATTCAAACCTGGATCTTTTAGGTTTATTGGATGTTGGGGTTTTGTTTTTGTACCAGAATGACTAGCAGAATGATCAAAAAAAGATTGTTGCGACTCTTGTGGTTGTCTGCAGGTCATCTGATTCCTGAGACATTGGTAGGGAATATTGGTAATGATGGTTTGTGTGGTAAAAGGGGTCAACTCAGGATAAAAAAAGACTTGTAAAGTTCCTGCAATCTAAAACTTTAGGTTTTGTTTTGAAATTTTCCAGGTTTTGTTCTAATTTATTGGCTTAAACTCTTTACCTAAAACTAAGTGGAGAATTAAGTTTTTGCTTAGTTTTTATTTAGAAGAGATGTTTTTCAGATTCTTGGGATTATTGTTTCGGATGTTTGTAGGCAAAAATTTTGATGCTAAAATTTTTGCATTCTGATTTTTGTTTCATGTAATTCCAATTATTCAAACAAAATTAGTTCTTTTAACCCCTCTTTATAAATAGCAGTATTTCTAAAGTTCTTATTACCAAACAAAAAAAAATTCCGGCCAAAAAAACCAAACAAAAATATCTAAAACCACAATTTTTTTTGGGTTTTGAAAACCATAATTTTTTACTTCAAGTATATGTTTAATAAAAAAATATATCCCTCTTTTTTTTCTTTTGTTTGGGTTAAGAAGGAGAAAGAGTTGATTTAATGAAAAAAAAATCAATTTTTACTTAAATTTAAATTTACAAAAATATGAAAATTTCATAGTCAGACACATCAGCCAATAGCACTCTAACACGTCAGCATGTCAGAGCGCGTGTTGTTCACACACAACAGCCAATAGCTATTTTTCCTGAATTGGATCAAAACAATAACGGTATATCCTGAATTGACACAAGTGGTAACAGTGTATCCTGAATTGAATTTTGACCCAAACGTTATATCCTGAATTGAGTATTTAGCCATTTTGGATATATCTCTTTGTTTCTTTGGTTCGCTCACTGCTATTTCTTTTGCGATGGAGGGGAGTTTTTCTAAGCTTTCAATATAGGATGAGGAAAAGGAACAGGTTGTAGTTCTTGCTGAAGATGTGATTGAGGAGGCTGAAGCAAAGGGAGGTTTTTGTCTTCTTGGAAAGTCTTTGGCAAAACGATAGCCAAATGTGGAAGGATTACAGAATGGGATGGTCAAGGCCTAGAAGCTTGAGAGGAGTTTATCGGTGAGGGAAATGGCACACAAGATTTTTTGTTTTGAGTTCGAAGCGGAAGTGGAGAAAGATATGTTTTTTAGGTCTCAACCATGGTCTTTCAGCCTATCACTGTTGCTTTTATAGGAGTACGATGGCTATTAGAGGATCAATGAAGTGTGTTTGGATTGGAGCCCATTCTGGGTTCAAATACATTATCTGCCGATTCGATTAATGACTAAGACAGTTGGCATTGCAATTGGGGAGCCTCTTGGGATAGTACTGGAGGTGGATCGGAACTAGGGAAGCTACGAGTTGAGCTTAATACCCGTAAGCCCTTGAAGAGTTCTTCACCAGTCTCATTACCCACTAAGGACATTGAAGTTAAGTTTCGATATGAGAAATTGCCTGATTTTTGCTACGTCTGTGGTCTATTGGATCATCAAGTGAGTGATTGCCCTACTGCGACAATTTTGAGGAGAACTATGGGCCAGGTGATTCGAAAATACTCACCTTGGTTGAAGGCAGAGTGTTCAAGTAGGGAAGACGAGGCTGAGGGCAGTATTCGTACGAAGTCTAAGTTCTCTAAAGCTGCTGGTTTGACCAGAGCATCGATGGCGGCGTCGGGCGGATTGGCAGCGGGAGGAATGACTATGGCTCTGGTGAGGAGAATGGAGTTGGGAGATGGTGCAAGCTCGACGGTTTAGGGTGGTGGAAGAAGGGTTGAGGCGGCTAGTGGAGCCGGCAACAGTGGTGTTAAGAGTCCTTTTTCGACGGGGAAGAGAGTTGTTGGCAATCCCGTTTTGCAAGGAGAGGCTTTGTCGAAAATCAATGAGGTTGTTGCTGAACATGCTAACGTGGAACGAATTGAAATTAGTGATGGAGATTCGGTCCAAGATGAGGTACGTTCATCTCGGAGAGTTACAACAAAATATAAGGGAGTGGTTGGTGGTTTCAATACGCAATTGATTGAGGGCGTTGGAGAATCTCCTGATTTTGAGGGAGTAGAAAAGCTGAAGAAGACAGGAGATGTAATCGGGCAAGGAGATGCGGGTTCGGCCCAATTTATACCAGGAATTGGGCCTTCAGCTTTGGGTCAAGCAATTGTGGGGCATGGTTCTTTGGGTTGTAATGCGATTATAGGCAAAGAAGTGGGTTCGGGCCATATTAATTTGGGTTCGGCTGGAGTAACTAATAAGGCTGAGGGCTACATTCTTTTAGAGGAGGTAATTGCTAATTCAGAACGAGTCGATGCTTTTGTTTTTAATTCTGCAGCTTCTGCTCAGCCAAGGCAGATCAGGAAGTGGAAGCCTGCTGCTTGAGTCTACTAAAAGTACACTTTTGATGTTCTTGCTTTGGAGAGTAACGCAAAGGTGGGAACCAAAAGGGGATGTGGATATGGGATATTGGATACGAGTGGAGGAAGTGCTGCGAAGAAGTCTAGGGAACTCGACAATGAGAGGGGCGCATCAAGAAAAGTTGCACAACCTAGTAATCAGGTTAATGATGAAGCTGTTGTTAATGTTCTGTCTTATGTATCGCCAAGGATGGCAAATGAGACCCGGCCGGGAGCAATGAATTGTTTTGTATGGAACTGACGAGGTTTAGGGGTACCTCTGTTAGTTAATCGTTTATCTTCTTTATTGAATAATTGTAATAAACCTCCTTTGATATTTCTTTTGGAAACTAAGCGTAAAACTAGTGAAATGGAGTGGATCCGCTCACGTTTGGGTTATGATTCGTGTTTTTGTGTTGATAGTGTTGGTAGAGCTGGTGGTTTAGCTTTGTTATGGTTGAATGATTTAAATGTTTCTTTACTTTCGTACTTTTTTATCTCATATTGATGTACAAATTGGTTCAAATGCTGCTGCTTGAAGATTTACGGGCTTTTACGGGAGACCGAAACAGCTAATCGTCATGAGTCTTGGAGTCTACTTCTTCTTTTGAAAAGCCAAGTAGCATTACCATGGCTATGTGCAGACGATTTTAATGAAATAAGCTCTTTGGCGGAGAAAGAGGGTGGAGCTTTGAGACCCACCGGTCAAATGACAGCCTTTGATAATGTCATACAAGAATGTGGATTTCATGAGTTGCCAGTTATGGGTCCTTTAATGACATGGAGCAAGCGATTAAATGGCGAGCTGGTTTTCGAGTGATTGGATAGAAGTTTTGCTACAGGTCAGTGGTGAGATTTGTTTGGAGGGTCTGTTGAGAAGCATGTTGTTACAACAGATTCGAATCATCTGTTATTGCTTCTTTCAATATCGACTTTGCCTATTGATCGGGCTTCTCGGGTAAAGCCATTTAGATTTGAGAATATGTGGACTATGCATAAAGATTTTGAGAGGGTAGTGGCGGATTCTTGGGAGGCTACTACAGGTTTGGATTTGCAGGATAAAATAGCTTGTTGTGGTGAGGCTTTGAGGAAGTGGGATCAAATGGTTTTTGGTAATGTCCAACATCAGATTAAGCATAAAAGGAAGTGTTTTGAAGTTGCTTTTGCTAGGGGAGGTTCGGGTGATGCTATGGAATTTGAAAAGTGTAAGCAGGAGCTAGATGTCTTATATAAACAAGAAGAGATAATGTGGAGACAATGCTATAAGGCGTTGTGGCTCAAAGAAGGAGACCGGACCACTCGATATTTCCACTCCGTTGCCACCAATAGGAAGCATCGCAAGGAAATAACGGGTATTAAGGATGATGAGGGGAATTGGGTTACAGATTCAACGAGGATGGAAGAGATTATTTCAAAGTACTATTTGGATATTTTCTCTACTTCAAACCCACAGGCTGAGGTTATTGAGAGAGTTTTGGAGCATATGAATGTGATAGTGGATGCGCAGATGTGTCAAGTTTTGGATGTTCCTTTTACAGAAGAAGATATTCGTTTAGCTGCTTTTCAGATGGATGGTGTTAAAGCTCCGGGACCAGACGGTATGACTCCAGCTTTCTACCAGAAATCTTGGCATATTATTAGTAAGGACGTGATTGATATGGCATTGAATTTTCTAAATAATGATCAGCCTTTGCCTGATATTAATCATTCTAATATAGTTTTAATCCCGGAAAATAGCTCACCTATGACAGTGAAAGAATATAGGCCGATTAGTTTGTGCAACGTAGTTTTTAAGATTATTACGAAGGCACTTACTAATCGTCTAAAATTGATCTTGCTCGCTATAATTGGTGAGAATCAAAGCGCTTTTGTTCCTGAGCGTATGATTTTTGATAATGCTATGTTGGCTTTTGAAACTATTCAATTTATGAAGAATAAAGGAACAGGGAGAAAGATGCATATGGCAATGAAGCTGGATTTGAGTAAGGCTTACGATCGAGTTGAGTGGGATTATTTGGAGGCATGTATAGAGCGAATGGGATTTTCTTTGAGATGGATTAATCTAGTTATCGCATGTGTTCGAACTGTTAACTATTCGGTGAATATTAATGGCAAGGCTTGTGATAGGTTTGTCCCTTCGAGGGGTCTTCGACATGGAGATCCTCTGTCTCCTTATCTTTTCCTTTTATGTATGAAAGGCTTATCCCGATTGATAGATGCAGCGAATAGCGAGGGATCTCTGTTGCAAGGACCGCAACACGTGTTTCTCATATATTTTTTTGCAGATGACAGTATATTGTTCCTCCGAGCATGCATAAGTGATTGTTCAAAGATCGTGAGTATTTTGGGGAGTTTTGAAGAGGCTTCCGGGCATCAAATCAACATTGATAAATCGTTAGTAATGTTTAGCTCAAATACTCCATCGAGTAGGCAATAGGAAATTATGCGTTATTTGGGAGTGGAGAGGATTATGGAAAGAGATAAGTATCTGGGCCTTCTGATAATGATTGGGAAATCTAAGACCTGGGAACTTAGATTCATTAAAGAGCGGTTAAAATAGAGGATCAAAAAGTGGAATAATAAGTTGTTTTCGATTGCTGGAAAAGCAGTTATGATCCAATCCATTGAGCAGGCGATCCAATCTATTTGATGAGTGTGTTTCGCTTTCCAAAATTTTTTCTTCAGGAACTAAACCTGCTGGTTGCAAAATTTTGGTGGGGTTCTACTGATAGTAAACGGAGAATTCACTTGCGGGCCTGGGAGAGTTTTTGTGTTTTTTAAGTCTGACGGAGGACTGGGCTTTAAAGACTTTAAAGCCTTTAACTTATCTCTCCTTTCGAAACAATGCTGGAGGTTAGTGCAGAATCAAAGTTCTCTTTGTTTTAGGGTATTAAAGGCTAAATATTTTCCACAAGGAGATTTCTTTACAACGAGGGTTGGATCAAACCCTTCGTTTCTGTGGAGAAGTCTCATCTCGGGTCGAAGCGTGTTACTCGAGGGGTCTAGATGGCGAGTGGGTGCTGGTAACATTGACGTTTGGCAAGATCGATGGCTCGATGGTTCAACAGACTTTACACCGCAGCCAAGAGATGGTGTGAGTCAACAACCGATGAAGGTCTCTTTGTTGATTGATTTCGAGGAGAGGACATGGCGAGAAGAAAAGCTATTGGATTTATTTTGTGATGCGGATATTGTTAGGATTATGTGTTTGCCGATCCCTATATTTCCAACGAGAGATGTGTTGATATGGAATGAGTCAAAGACTGGGGCTTTCTCGGTTCGTTCTGCATATTATGTTACAAGGAGGCTAATGGGTCAAGGAGTTACTCCGGATGAAGATTGGCAGAAGCTGTGGAAACTGATCTGGAATTCGATGGCAATGCCAAAGGTAAAGTATTTTATATGGTGAGTTCTATGGAATATTTTTCCAAGTAAATCAGTTTTGATGAATAGAGGGATGGATATTGATCTAGATTGTGTAGTTTGCGATGGTCAAGAGATAGCCGATTACCATGTCTTCTTTGTTTGTAATTTTAGTAGGCGGGTTTGGGAAATAGCTTGTCCTTGGATTTCATCTTAGCTACTTAGTTGGAATGGGGAGACAAATTTATGGTTTTGTCTGTTGAATAAAGTAGCAGCGTTAGGGCAGTTTGATTTGGTGATATGCATCCTTCGATTATTGTGGGGCAATCGAAATAATTGTTTGCACAATGGTGTTTGCAGCACTCCAAAGTGCTTTAGTCATGAATGCTCACAGGTTGTGTAATCAGTTGCTGGAAGAAGAAATAGTAAGGCAGTCCGTGCCACATAGACAAAGGCAGTGGGTGCCGCCACAGCTAGGTATTTTGAAAATTAATACGAATGCCTCCTTTCGTGCTACTAGGAAGGAGGCAGGTTTGGGAGTTGTTGTTAAAGATAGTAGCGGACGAATCATTGTTTCAGGGACACGACGATTATCTTTTGTTTCATATTCCTTATATGCTGAGGTCTATGCCATTTTGTCTGCATTTGAGATAGCTTTGGAGTATGGACTCATGGATTGTGTGATTGAGAGTGATTGCCTCATGGCCATTAATTAATGAAATCAAAGGATCTGGCCCTAGTTGGTGGGAGGGGGGAGTTCTCATTCATGAAATTAGGAGTTTGGTTGATCTATTTGATAGTTGTATGTTTAATTATGTAAATAAAGAGGCCAATGTTTTGGCACATAGGCTAGCAAAGTTAGATGTTAGTCATGTGTGGTGCGGTCTTTACCACCCGACGTTTGTAATCCTAATTTCATTCATTAATTGAATCTTTATTCGCTAAAAAAAGATTAATTATAGAAAATAATATAAAAAATAGAAAATATGCAATAAGATTTTGACATCCGTGCATGACGTGTCAAAATCTGACTTGTCAAAATCTTATTGATCGGGACCACAGATGACGTGGTGGACCAGGTCCACCTAATAATTTCTCTTCATTAGCCATGAGTCATGTCCTAGATTAAATTCTAACAGGTGTACTAATCTAGTTTCAAATGTCTACTAGATTCAATTAACTTGTTGCCTTAAGAACTAGAGGAATCTTAGCTAAAATAGATAGCTATTGTTAGAATGTCAACTTATTTGCTCCAATGCGTTCATTTTTCTTTCAATCTCCTTTTAAACACCTAGAGCATACAAATGAGGAAACAAAGTATCAAATTACCTCAAATATACATAAAAGCACATTAATAAAACATGTAAAGACTAGGAATATATGTACTCAACAAATTCCCCCACACTAAACTCTTGCTAGTCCTCGAGCAAGAGAAAAACTCAAAAAGTTAAGTCACCCTCCAATGAAAGTCCAAGAACACATGCACATACTCTAAACCAAAACGATTTAGAACAATACTTTGAAAACAATTTTGTGCACAAAATATAGAAATAATAGAACAGATTCAACATGGCATTCTCGCTCATAAATCACACTCAAGTGTTTCGGTTGTACTCATAATTGAGAATGAAAGATATGCATTACCATAGGCTTGCTTGTCCACCAATCTCTCCACTACTCCACAAGTGCATAACATACATGAATCGGAGGTCTTTACAAGGTTATAATAGGTAAAAGGATAAGTGAGCTATGAAAGAAAAGGTAAGGAATTCAAAGTCCTAGATTAATGAAGCATCATAACATATTCCATTCAAAGAAACATGGGCAAATATCTAACTTAGTAGCCCAACATTCAGAACAAATGGCAAATCTCACCGATCTAATAACATCAAAGCACTTTTCTTTCAAATTTTTGTTTTTTCTTCTTTTTTCTTTTTTTCTCTTTGTGGATTCATTTTATGCTCTCCCATTTCAAGTAATGATAAGCATAGTGGCTACATTTTAAGCTCTTCCACTACACACATGTGTTTATGGGTTAAGCAGTAACCAACCTATTAAATCCACCACATGCTCCACTCATTAACTTGATTTTTTTAAAGAAGAAACATCCTTATTTCATTGCTCCATTAGCCATTAACCAACAAACAAATTCTCCAACACTAACTTCTTAGCATACTCATCCACAAGAACATCCAAGTATCAACTACTCCCTCCGTCCCATATTATCTGTCCCTTTTCCCCCTAAAATCTTGTCCCAATTATCTGTCCCATAACTAATTTTAAGATAAAATTTCCTAATTAACCCCTATTTAATTTTTCTCGTAAATATAATACTGTGATAATGGAAGAGAGTTCACCAAATTAAATAATGGGAGAGAGAAAGGGGTAATATGGGTAGAATGAGTAAAAAGTCTATAAAATTTAACAAATTGATTGATTTTCTTAATATGTATGGAAAAAAGGAAATGGGATAGATAATATGAGACGGAGGGAGTATCAAACAAGTGCTTCATTAACCTAGGGTAAGGTAGGAAATACCTAACAATTTCTAAACTCAGGGTTCTTTGGGAGAATGAGTTATAAAAAGAAAAAGGCTATAAAATATTCAATTTAGGCTCAACATGGGTAGCAATTGACTATGAACACAGGTTGGCTATTTAAGGCTCAATCGTTCCAAGAAAATGCCTCGTCATTTTCATGCAAGTACACACAAAACATGTAATCTCGAGTGGTATAAAGCAAGTTCTAGAAGCATATATACAAATGAAGCAACTACCCACAAAAAGAAAATATAGCCGTAGTGACGGCTCAACATGTGCAAAATCTCATAGGTAATTTACTTGCCAGTTGATCATGCTCACAACACAAAATTAGCTCAAAACAAAAATTTGGAATGAAAAACATTTTCTTGTTTTCAAAAGATTTAAATGGGAGCATATTCACCTATTTTGGCACCAATGGAGGTTAACCCAAAACAAAGCATAGGATTAATTTTAAGCAAAATTGATAAAAGATAAACAACATACTTCTGAAAAACACAAACACCCCCCACACTTAAACACAACATTGTCCCTAACGAACAAAGAAGACAAGATAAATTAAATTTAGCTAGGAATGTAAAAGAGTGTGGAAACTCCCTGGAGTCGCAAACAGCTTGAAGTGCTCCACTCTAGTTCCAAGTGATTATCTATGAAATTCCTAGCTAATGGGGCAGGTAAAAGACACGAAGTGAATTATATCCAATTCTCGAAACAAGAAGTAAAAACATAAAACTGTATGAAATCCTAACGAATGTGAAATGCAAGATATATTACTATGCAAATTATATGCAAAAGATAAGGAAAGAAAAAGGTAGAAAAACTAAATTCGTTTCCTGGGTGTTTTGGACTGCTTTACCCATTGTTCCAACATGCACTCTTGGCGTACAAAGGCCTCTTGCAACACAGCTAATGATTATCGAACTTCTTGCTGAAAATCCAAAACAAGCTAATGAAGATCATTAACAGTGGTTTTGGTAGGGCAGCATGAAAGACACTAGGTTCCCCATCGTCACTAGCTGCCAAGAGCCTCTCTTCATATTCCAATTTGTTTACCTTTCTTTAGTGCGTATATAACCAAGTTCACTAGAATTGGTGAAAGTCTGCTCCGTATTCAGTGGGGTGGGATCCTCACCATTAACATCTACACCATTGTCCTCCAATATTCTACTCAGAAGAATAAAAAACACAAAGTGTTTATCTTGCTTGTTCATAGCAACATTCCATATCTCCTGAATAACAGTTTTCAACTAGTTGATCCCTTTGACCGTAGGTGAAAGGTCATTCAACAACGAATCTATGAGAAATATGTCTTGGGCTCTCACAACAGATGCCATACTTATTTGGGGCATAACATTCTTATTAACGAAGTGTACCAAACTACCGTCCCGAATCGCCATGTGTTTAAAATCAACAAAGTACTCATCTTTGTTATTCTTGGAGAAAGAAACATCAAGGTTTTCGAAGACTGATTCTTTTATCCGCTGAGGATCGTTATAAAGGAAGACACGGTGCTTACTAACTTGACAAAGGTCTACTTTTTCACCCGTAATAGGTAACCCATATTTTTGAATTAAAGAACCATGAGTTGTTGCACCATGAGGAAGTCATGTGGCGTCAACGTTCCAAGGCTTTATGGCTCAAGGAGTGGGATCGAAATACGAGGTACTTTCACTCTGTTGCTAACTCGCGAAGGAAGAGGAATGTAATTTTGGGCATTGAAGATGTAGATGAGACTTGGAGGATGGAAGCTAAGGATGTGGAGAGAATCACGTGCGGCTATTATCAGGAGATTTTTTCTACAAGTCATCCAACAAAATCATCAATTGATCTGGCATTGTCTTACATTCCTTCTCCGATGAGTGCTGATATGTGCAGTTTATTGGATGCGCCTTACACCAATTCGGATATTAAGGATGCAGTGTTTCAAATGGAAGCAGATAAAGCCCCGGGTCCAGATGGGTTTCCACCATCTTTCTACCAGAAATGTTGGCATATAGTGGGTAAGGATGTTATTGATTTTGCTATTGACTTCTTGAATAATGGTGGTGATTTGTCTGCTATTACTCATACTAATATTGTGTTAATCCCAAAGAATAGCAACCCGAGGACTATGAAGGATATAGGCCAATAGCTTTGGGTAATGTAATTTTTAAAATTGTTTCCAAAGTCATTGCCAATCGTCTTAAGTTGGTTTTGCCTAACATGATTGGGGAGAGTCAAAGTGTGTTTCTGCCGGATATGATGATTTTTGACAACGTCTTAATAGGTTTTGAGACCATCCATTTTATGAGTAATAAGCGGACTGGTAAGAAATCGCATATGGCTCTTAAATTAGACCTAAGTAAGCCTACGATAGAGTGGAGTGGATTTTTCTAGAGCAGTGTATGTATAAGTTGGGATTTTCTGCCCGTTGGGTTTCCCTTGTTATGTCTTGTGTTCGCTCTGTCTCATACTCCATACTTGTCAATGGGAAGTAGTGTGGCAATGTTAACCCATCTCGAGGGATTATGCAGGGAGACCCGTTGTCTCCTTATTTATTTTTGATTTGTATGGAAGCGTTGTCATGTTTGCTTACACATGCAGATGATAGTAATCTCATACATGGGTTAGCTATTAATCGTTCTGCTTCTAGAGCCTCACATATATTTTTCGCCGACGATAACATTCTTTTTCTACGTGCTTATTTGGAGGAGTGTGATGCGGTGTTGAATATTCTTTAGATTTTTGAACAAGCTACTGGTCAACAAGTGAATATTGATAAGTCCAATGTTTTATTCAGTAAGAATACTCATGATGTTGTCCGTACGGCTATCATGAATTGATCGGACCAAAATTATGCATCTTTTTATGGTCATTTTTCTATGCTTTTAGGGTATTTTATGCTTGATTATGCCTTATATTTGGTATATTTGTGTTTATAAGTGTTAAAGTGAAGAAAAGTGCAAAATCACCATTTTTGTACCTTTTTGGAGCCTTTTTGGATGATTATTTACACAAATATTTTCCAAGGACAATTTGGATGAAGAATGGAGCCAATATGTTCGTGATTGAAGAGCTTGAAGAGTCAATTTTATCATCATAAGATTGATTTTCAAGAGTTTGAAGCAAAGGAGCAAAGTTGAATTTCAAGGCAACAAAACATGTCAAGATGTGTCATAGCACTGGAGTACATGGGTCGCGAGGCAAACCACATGGGGCGCCAAGCATAGCACATGGGCGCCCAGCGCTAGTCGAGACATGTCACCAGCAAGCACATGGGCACTGACGACATGGGGGCTGAGAGCAACGCCCTCGGCGCACAAGCCATTCACATGGGCGCGCAGGGGGAGTCGGGTTGCAGCCATGCGCGCGCCAAGCATGCCATCATGCGTGTCTTCACCTTGAAGCCTCTTCACTTGTTTCCAGATTTGGCGACCTTTCTGTATTTTGGCCATAACTTTTGATCCAGAGCTCCGTTTGAGGCGTATGAGTAGCCGTTGGAAAGCTAACTCCAAGATCTATAACTTTCGTGTTTTGGTCGGAGCCCAGTTCGAACGTTTTCGTGGACGAAAATGCCCCTGAATTCAGCGGACAGAAACTGTCTTGGGCCTTTTATGCGGGATTGATCCAATTAAGCCCAAATTCTTATTTGGACTAGCTTGAAGACTTGGAGAGCAGCCCAGCACGTCCTTAGGGTTTGTTTAGCTCTAAATTAGCCCTAAGCCAACCCCTATAAATACCCTCTTAAGTCTAGAACCCTAGCCAACCTCTCATAACACTTTTCTACATAATTTTCCCTAGTTTTCTAGGTCTTGCGCCGTCAAGGAGAGGGAGGAGGCAGCCGGCCTCCAAGCATTGTAAGTCTCTCATGGATTGCTTGCAATCCATGAGTAGCTAAACTTTTTATACTTCTTTTCCTTAGGTACTTTTGATCAATGAATCTATGGTGAGACTTTTGTTCTTAATAATTTGAGCTTTTTTCTGTTTAAATACGTTTCTTATCTCTATGCTTCATCTTATGTGTTCATACTTTGATTGATTTGGTGCGCAACATATCTTGAGATTTATGAATGCTATAGTTAGATTCAAGTAGCTTGAGTCAAGCTAAAGTTGGTCCAAGTAACAATTGTAATTCTAGGAGTCCTAGGTTCAATGGGATATCAAACCTTGTCGAAATCTTTAGGCCGAGATGGAAATTGATGTTGGCAAGTTTGGTAATGATTTATCATGCATGTGGAAAAGTAAATCTTAATGCTTGTCCTATGATTCTTCACAAGGTGAATGTTTGATTAGGAACAATAGAGATTAATCGTCAGCGAGATGTGGGTTAATTCTTCTTAGCATGTTGGAGGGTCGAGTATTCCTCTCCTATACCAATTATTTAAATGGAGTTGTTTAAGATATTAAGAGGAATACTTTGTTTCAATGAAAGTTGATGTCTACGTCTTAGGCTATATACCGATTTGGAGTAATTTATGATTCTTAATCGATTGCAATCTAAGCCAAATTTATGTTTAGTGTCCATGATCCATGATTCACTTGATCAAAGTAGTTACATAAAGGAGAAGAAGTATGTTTTCATTCATTGTTTTTACTAAATTCTATTTTAAATCTTTAGTTTAGATTTCATTTAATTGTTTCCTAGTCTAATTAATCTATTTTGAAAAATCCAAAAATATCTTTTCTAGGTTAGAATTTCTTCTGTAAGATTTAACTTTGATTCATACCTTCCCTGTGGATTCGACCCCTACTTGCACTAGCTAAGTAGTTAATCTATTTGTTATTGGTTTGTGGGGAATTTATATTGTAATTTGATCAACGACTCGATCATGAATTGTCTTGGAGTGCAGCAAATTTTGGGAAGAAGATAAGTACCTTGGTTTACCAATTATGATTGGTAAAGCCAAGAAGCGAGAGTTCCAGTACATAAAGGAGAGATTGATTCATCGTGTTAATGCTTGGCAGAATAAGCTTTTTTCAATAGCAGAAAAAACGATTATGATACAATATGTTGCCCAATCTAAATCGGTTTACCTCATGAGTGTATTTCGTTCTCCTAAGGGTTTCATATATGAATTGAATATGGTCTTGGTGAGGTTTTGGTGGGGCAGTGATCGAGTCAAAAACAACCGTATTTTTATGGCTATTTTACTATGTTTTGGGTCAATTTATGCTCTAATTTGCCTTATTTTGATAATATTTGTGTTTTTAGTCTTTATGAGATGTGAAATTGGAATTTGTTAATTTTCACTACTTTTGGAGCTATTTTGATGACTTTTTACACAGATATTAGCAAAGTAATTTTGAGTATAGATTTGGAGATGCAAAGTTCGTGTTTGAAGATTTCTTCAAGATAATTTGAAGACTTGAAGATCATTGAAGAATTATTTCAAGGAGCAAGAATTGAAGATTGGAGCTTTAATTGCGAAGGATTGAAGACAAGCCCAGAAGCTTTGGAATTTTGGATATTTTATATGGGATAATACTCAACTCATATAAGCCCACAATTGGAGTTAAAATCCCAATTTGTGCCACACAAGCCTAAGAGAATATCCAAATCCCGCATAATCCCGATACTAGTCCAATTTGGATTAGGATTCAGCGCAGTCTCAATAAAAAGGCTATAACTTTCTGCTCAGATGTCCGTTTTAGGCCCATGAGTACTTGTTGGAAAGCTAACCCCGAGATCTACAACTTTCCTTTGAAGTCCAAAGTCCATTTCTGCCGTTTTCAAGCCTGAATCTGCCTGTGGAGTTTCTGCAGAAATCCAGAAAATTCCAGAATCCTACTTTGACTTGGATTCTACTCTAGGATGACATCTAATCCAACTTGGAGTCTAAGTCAGCCCTAAACCGCCCTAACTATGTTCATCCACTATAAATAGCCACCTTAGGTCTAGATTTTGTATGTAATTTTTATTCTCATAAGATATATTGTTTAGTTGAAGATTTGGAGGAGAAAAACCTAGGAGCCGCCGCCCCCTTCTCTTCTTCATCCATAGATAAGTTCTCTTCTTCTTATTTGTGGATGCTCACTCAATTCATGAGTGAGTAATCCTTTTCTTTTCTCCAATGTAGAATTTAATTGATCTCTTGACTATTATCATGGTGAAATTTTGTGCTTATATATGAGAATTGTTTAGAGTATTTCTTAGATCTCTGTTTTAATCCTATGTTGTTTGTTTTGATGGGTTGGAGTCGACACTACCTTGATGAATTAGGTTAACATTAGCTAAATTAAGTCTAGAATTACAACCTCAGATTTAATTGTATGTAGCAATTGGAGGCGAACTAACCCCTCCTTCCAAGAGAGATAAGAATCAATGACCGAGAAATTGCTTGTTGTGCTTGTTAATTACTAGTGCTTAATGCTTTGTTCTTTTGGTAGTTTTTAAGCCCCAAAAGGGAAATTGATTGCTAAGAGAGTGATATGGATATTTTAAACCCCAAAAGGGAAGTCTTATCTAATTTGGTAATTAGGATTTAATTCCAAACAAGTTATCCAAGGTTTTCATAATTATTAGATATCAATGATCCATGTTATTTATGTCAAGAGGGAGATTAATTCTATGTTGGAGGGTTTTCTATTTAATTGTTTTCTCATAATATTCATTGCTTTTCAATTAATTGTTTACTTTAATTTTCTTGATTGTTTTCTTAGTTAATTTTATTGTTTGTTAGATTTAATTTCAAAATCTTCTTCGAAAATCTCTTATTTAATTTGTTTTATTCAAAGAAAAAGGAATATTGATCTCTCTGTGGGTTCGACCCCTACTTACCCTAGCTATTCTTAGTTAGTAATTGTTGGGATATTTATTTTTATGATTGCTGACGACTGATCAGGCAGTACGAATGATAATAAGAAGATCCATTAGAGAGCTTGGGAGGATTTGAGTGTATCAAAGCTGGATGGCGGGTTAGGATTTCGTTATTTCGAATCCTTTAATTTAGCATTGTTACCTAAACAATGCTGGAGATTGTTGTATAATCCGACTTCGTTGTGTTATCGTGTGCTTAAGGCAAAGTATTTCCCAACGGGAAATTTTTTTTACTGCCTAATTGGGACATACCTTCCTTCGTATGGAAGAGTCTTTTAGATGGCCGAAAGGTACTGGTAGCTGGTTCAAGATGGCGATTTGGGAATGGAGATGTAGATTTCTGGTATGGGAATTGGTTAGATGCTTCTCCTTGTTCCAATCCAAGACCACGGGATGGAGTTGTTCCTGATGATATGAAGGTTTCGGAGATGATTGATTTTGAGGCAAGACAATGGCCTATGGGTGAGTTGGTAGAGACTGTTGTGGAGGAGGATGTGTGTCATATTTTGTGCTTGCCAATTCCACGTTATCCGTGACCTGACACTATAATTTGGAATGCTACCTCCTTGGGTGAATTCACGATTAAGTCTGCTTATTTTGTGGCCAGAGAGATGCTGGAATTTGAGGTAATATGAGATGCGAGGCATCGACAATTTTGGGGCAGTGTGTGGAGATCGAATACACCAACAAAGACACGATATTTTTTCTGGCGATTGGTTAGTAATTTTTACCGGTCAAGATCAATTTACAACACCATGGCTTAGGGTGCGTTTAGTAGAACGGTGCGGTGGTGGTGCGATTGACACCGTTTAGGTACTATACAGATGAGATTTACACTGTACGGATAAAGTTAGGTATTGTATTGATCGAGTCGTCAGCAATCATAAAATAATCCCCACAAAAACTAACTAAAGCAGATAGAGCAAACAGGGTCGATCCCACAAAGAAGGGTGAAGAACTTTTATCCCAAGAACAAATCTTTTCCAAAAATTACTTTTAAACAGAAATAGGGGATTAAAAAGAAATCAATTGAAAGAAAGCAATTAAACTAAAAACTAAGCAAAGTAAATTAAATCTAAATCTAAATCTATGGCAATTAATAAAGCAAACAATAATAAAAAAAACATACTTCTTCTCCGATGGTATTAATCAATCAGATTAACTATGGATCATTGATTTAAGAGGTGAATTTAGCATCTTATCCTTGACTGACAACTGGTCCAGGAGGTTATCCCAACATGTATATTAGATAAGAGGCCGATCAAAGCTGCAGTTATCCCTTTTATTCCTTCAGCAATCGATTACTTTCTCAGGGCCTAAAGATCGCTTGAAAACAAAGCTAAAGAATAATTAATTTTACACACATGCCTACAAGTAGAACCATACAAAAAGAAATTTCTCGTCCTCCGATAGACAAACGCCCATCTGGCAGCGATCAAACAAACCCGATTTGCTACCATAAATCAAACTCGGAGGTCAAGCCTTATTTGACTAGCAATAGATCCATCCAATTACTTCATCAGTGGCCATCCAAATCAATAACTATCAAGATCATAAAATAAAACAGGGTTTTGCCTACTATCTATCAAGAAATTAACACTAAATTATAAGTTTAGAAATCTCATCATAATCAATTGATTGAATTTACCAAAGGATAGGAAGTATTAAGGGTTTAGCTACTCATGGATAAATCCATGAGAGACTTAAGAAAACTTACAAAACTTGAAGAGGCAAAATCTCCTTCTTGAAATCCTAGGGTTGTTGCCCTTCTCTATGCAAAGAGAGGGGTGTGGCACCCTTAACCTAAAACTAGAGAAAAAGAACAAGAATATTTTCTAAGAAAAAGATGAAAGAGAATTGTATGGGATTGGGTTACATAAGGTGGCAATTTATAGTGGAAAAATAACCTAAAGACTCCTATTAGACTTATGAAAGGACTCTAGGACGTTCTAGGGGCTGACTTGGTCTCCAAGTTGGATTAAAAGTCTTCCTAGAGCAAAATCCTAGTCAAAATAGGATCCTGGAATTTTCTGGATTTCTGTAGAAACTTTGACGGAAGATTCGGGCTTGAAAACGGCAGAATTTGGCTTTGGACTACAAAGGAAAGTTGTAGATCTCGGAATTAGCTTTTCAACGGCTACTCATGGGCTTAAAATGGACATCTGAGCAGAAAGTTATGGCATTTCTACCGAGACTGCGTCAATTTCTACTCCAAATAGGACTAGATGCGGGAAATTACGGGATTTGGATATTTCCTTGGATATATGGGGCACAAATCGGGATTTTAACTCCAATTATGGACTTTTATGGGCTGAGTATTATCCCATATAAAATATCCAAAAATCCATAGCTTTCAGGCTTGTTCTGTGCTTGGCTTCAATCCTTTGCAAATAAGCTCCAAATCTTCAATTCTTGCTTCTTTAATTAATTCTTAATGGTTTTCAATTCTTCAAAATATCTTCAAGAAATCTTCAAACACGAACTTCGAATCTTCAAATCTTCATTCCAAATGGCTAAGTCCATAGTTGAGTAAAAGTATGGAAAACAGCTATAAAAATATGCATAATTTTGGCTCGATCATGTACAAATGAGATTATTAGAGCAGTGATTAAAACGAAGATTACACTTAAACCTCCGTTTGACCGGTGCATCGGTCCAACAGCCAAACGACCGGTGAATTTGTGCACTAAACATGGTCTTAGCAATTGATGGCCAGTGTGCAGTTTGTGGGAACCATGATGAAACGATTGACCATTTTTTTTTTCCAATGTCCTTTTAAGTATTAGAGTTTGGGATTTGGTGGCTCCTTGGCTGAGTGTTTGTGTGGAGGATTGGTTTAATGTGTGTCGAAACGTTCGAGTCCGGGGGAAACCTGCCGAAACGACTTGGAAAAAGAGGAGTCACCACTAATCTTTTTTCTAAGGTGTTATTAGCCACCTAATGACCTCCTAAGCCTAGTTAAATCCAAAGCTCGGCATTGGACCCACTAAACTTAAAGTCCGGTCTTCCAACATAAATCTAGTTTCGGGAGTCGGTTACATTTGGGGAAGGATTAGCACCCCCAAATGCCCGTCAAATGACGGTACCTCTAGTCTAAACTAATATCTAGTGGGTCTAAATAAAAACGGTTGCTTTTACCCTAATCTTGATTATTAATAGAAAGCATTTATAAAAGAAAAAGAAAAATCGTTTTTCAAAACAAGTTTAAATGTCGAGAATTTTCCCTTGTTGAATCTTCCACACCGGGAAGATATTTTAAAAATGTTGTGTTGAAACTCTTTTTTTGTCATTTTTAATTTTTCAAGAAATAAACTAGTTGATTTTATTAATCTACCAAAAATCTTTTTTATTAGAAAACTCACCCTTAAATTAAAGCTTCAATTTTCGGTTTAAGATTAGCTCGAAAAGATTCGATAATACGCTTCTGAATTAATTTTAATCTAATAATCAAATCTTTAAATCAAAGACTTGATTTTTCAAATTAAGATTAATCCAAAAGGATTTCCAAAATCGAACCTTTAATTTAAAGTGTTTACTATTTAATCAATTTTGAATGCTTACCTTTTGAAAACTCTTGAATTACCATTTTTTTTTTAATTTTTCTGAAAACTGAGTAGGAGAACATAATTAAAACCATTTTTGAAAAAAACACTTTTTATTACATCTTTTAATTTTCTGATTTTTCCATTTTTTCCTTTTCCTGTCTTTTTTCATTTTTTTCATTTTCCTTCAAATTTTGACCTAAATATTAACTAATGCATGTATGAAATGATGAATGCAAAGTCTGGTTTATTAATTGATTAATAAAAAGGAGTTTACTTGAATTGACTTTTACGAACCTAGCCCGGCCCTCCAGGGATATTTGTGAAAACCAATCAATCTCGGAGCGAAACCTCGAGAGGTTGTGCTCAGGCACCTTTACCCGAGATTTGCCCGTCATAGTTAAAAACACCTCTTTATTAATCGAAATTTATAATGGTGGCATGAAATGCAAACAGTTATAATTAATGATAGATAAACATGATATGCATGTAATTAAGCACTACTCTACCTCTATGCTAAATTACTAACTTATTATAAACCCAATGGCTTAATTAAGCCACAAATTTAAAAAGCAAATAACTTAAAAGAAACGAAAGCCTAAATGTCAACTTTAGTCGGACTTGGGACATTTCTGCACATCAAGTAGAAGATTAGCAAAATTCAGGAAGCATTGAACATAAATAATGCAAATCATGGACTCAATTGTGCAATCACATTATGAACCTAAAAACAAGCTATTAAAACTAGAACCATTTTCTTGATTTAACTTAACCTAAAAGAATTAAGCCTTTAAATTTAACTTTTGATTCTTAAACTAAGATCAATTCAAATAGATCCACCAATCCCTCCTTGAGTCAATTTTAATCAAAATAATTTGACCTTTTAATTCAAAGCTTAGGTTCTCCAAATTAAAATTAGCCCATAATGATATAACACTCACTTATCGAGCTAATTTTAAGTTAAAAAATTCTAGCTTTAAATCCAAGATCTCATTTTTATAATTAAAATCAACTCAAGAAGTAATCAGGAATCCATCTTTGAATCAACTATAGTTTAAAAATTAAAACTTTATACTAAAGGCTCAATTTCTTTTAGAGCTGAATTAAATCCCAAGGAAAATTACCATAATCAAATTTTAATCATCCATGCTATAACAAATAAAAATCACACCTTTAACAAGGAAACTAGCAACTTAAAATTTTTGACATAATTTATTGCATTAATGATGAACATTGACCTAATCCATTATCTTTTACTAACCAAAGACAACACCTTTTCACTAAAAATCTAGGATTTCAACAGAAACCATTACTTTAATCAACAAACCACCATCATAACCACATAAACGCATATGAATTAATTAAAATTGACATCTTCAATCATGAAATGTGAAACAAAACTAAATACATGAAGCAAACAGGCCTTAAATCGCATAAATTGATATAACAAAAGGAGTCAATTGAAAAGAAAAGCAATATACATGTTCAATACGGTGCCGTTTTGATAAAAAGAGAGCTCCTTTTTTAATCAGACTTCGGCTTCTTCCTCCTCGTTCCCTCTTCTGCTTCAGCGTTTCTTCAACAAACCCTAGATCTGCTTTCTTTGCCTCCCTTTCTCTTACAAAAACTCGGCCCAACCACCATCGTTAGCCTTGAATCGTCGCCTGTCACCATGGCGTCCTCGTTTGAAAGGTTTCCTTTCCTTTTCAAAATTCGAAACCCCAACCCAGAAACAATCAAACCCGAATCAATCTGTCAAGACCGAAAACCAATAAGAGGAAAGCTTGAACGCCCAAAGAAATGGAGGAGATTTGTCAGAAATGGGGATTCCAATGACCCAAGGCACCCGGAAATCTAAAAGGTACATGTTTTCTCCCTATTTCGACCCTAAACTGAAACTTTAAGCTCCAAATCCCGGCGGCTACGCCACCGGGAAACCCCGATTCTGCCCTATACGAACCACCCTAACCTCTTCTTCGAAACCCACAACCCAGTTTGATTCAATTCCCTCCAAAGAGTAGAAACCCCAAATTTCCCTCTTCTTCGAAACCCACTAGCTTCCTTTGACTATCACTCGATTGGCGAGAGAATGCAACTCTGATGAATAGCATTGATGAATCCCCTTTTGATTGGAATGGCATTTGATTGTCTCCTTGTGCCTACTGTTGTGATTTGCCATCATCTTCTCTGCTTACCGTTTCTTCTTTGCTTTTGCTTGGTGAACAAATGATCGAATACAAAGTGAAAATACCTATAACTGAACTAACCCTGATTGCTTAATGACTCTGTTTCCTTTCCTGAACTTGTCGCACTGTTTGCATTTGAATTGAGGAGGGAAAGTGACTGTCATGCTCTTCATAGCTTGTTGTTATTCATATCCATTTGCTGAGTTTGGGAACCTCAGTATGCATTCATTTCTAACTTGTAATCTGATCATTCATTTCTCCATGGCCTTTTCGAACACTGTCATGGTTTCCTGTGGGTTGTTTCTTTGCTGTTTCGCGATCCCAAGCCAATGTTGATATTTCCTTCATTGTTTTGCAGGTTGAAGATTGAGCTAGGAGCACTTTAAGGAACTTGGGGTCAAAAGCTTTTGAACACTAAAAGAGAAGGGCCAAATCGAGCTCTTAAGGAAAAGCCATTAGAAAGCAACCGACATTGTCCTCAATTACCCCCTTTTTTTGTAATTTTTCAATTTCTATTTTTTTTATTTTCTTTTGTATCTTTGTAAGAATAACAATGTAAAGGAACCATGGGATATGTTCAATATTTATTACCAAATGAAAATGCAATGCAACTCTGTTTATGATTTTCCAATTTATATATCTTTTTGTATTTTTAGAATTATGAACCTAATGACATGTGAACTAAATTACCTAAATTTTCTTATATTCAAGAATTGACTCAAATGCCCCCATATTTGCAAACAAAAATAAAGGATTAAAATGCAACAATGCTAAATTACTAAATGAAACTAAGCCATAAAATATGTAGAAATGTCAAATATGCACATTAAGATTTTTTTTGGGTTTTTTCAAATGCAATTTAGACGAATGGGTAATAAATTAGCTAACCTAAATTAAAAATGGACTAAAAATGACCAAAATTCCCCTTTAATGCAAAAATGACAAAAATACCCCTGAATGTAAAAATGACCAAAATGCCCCTGGATGACCTTAAGAAATAAACTTATTTAAATTAAAGGATATCGGACAAAAATGGGTGTCTACAGCTGCCCCTCTTTGCGTACTTTCTAACAATTGGGAAGTCTATAAAAAAGTAGTTTGTATACTTTCTGAGAGTTAGAAAGTGCGCAAAGACGTAGACACCCACTTTCTGCATATGTCTTAAAGCGGAATTTGAAAGCAAGACTCTCGAGCAAAATTTTAGATTGAAACAGAAACTCTCGGCTAGAGACCTCAAGCAGGATTTGAAATGAAACAAGATTTTGGGTTGAAAACTCTCAATTAGATACCTCGAGCAAGATTTGAAAATGAAACAGGACTTAGAATTGATAACTCTCGACTAGAGACCTCAAGAAGGATTTAAAATGAAACAAGATTTTGGATTGAAATAAGAAAC
>AWWV01013057.1:0-10606 GCA_001974805.1 Corchorus capsularis
CCCCCCCCCCCCCCCCCTTTTTTTCATTAAGTCAGTGGAAGTATTCTTATTTAAATGTAAGTTAAGTATTCTTATTAATTCATTTATTTATTTATTTTTTTATTGAAGATTTTTGAACATGCCTTTATTGCTCTTGATTTCTGTTTATTCTGATGCATTTTTAGAAGGATCTTGGTGCATTTTCCTATTTGGTAAGTTAGACTCATTCAGGCCAAGTAATTGCATGAGTCAATTATTTTGTTTCATATCAAATTATTTTCTTATTTGCTTACTACTAATTCACGTCATTAGAAGAATCTTGGTGCATTTGGTTGGACTATAAGATATTAAGTGGCATTTGCAGTAGCAGATTTAGACCTTACTTTTCACAATCAGCATCATGTAATTTACAAGGATTTTAAATCCTTTATATTGTCTGACATTTTGAGCCCAACGTATCTTTAGTTTTCAACTTCCAAATACTTGCTTTCAAACTTGAATATGTTCAAATAATAAATGTTCCCAACGTATCTTTAGTTTTCAATTTCCAAATACTTGCTTTCAAACTTGAATATGTTTGTTTGTGTATTCTACTTGGTTTCTGCAGCTCCCAAATTGGACTTGCTAAATGAGCAGTAACCTCTTCATCTCATGTAACCTGCACAACTTGCAGGACCATTTAGGTATGGATTTTCAACATAGAATTCTATGGGCTTACCTGTTTCCAATTTTGTACATTTATTTCAATGGCCATATGTGCAGAAAAAGGGAATACTTTCTAACATCATTCCAAGCAAATGAAAATTTTGTTGGGAAAATGGTTCGTATGAGTGTTAGATCAATTAATGGCATTACAATTTCTTTTTGCTTTTTCACTCCTAAGGTTAGCATCTTATTTGAAGTCTCAATGATGTGTTGGCATCAATTAATAGTATTAAAAGCTGTCTTTCAAAGGTTCAATGATGTGCTTTTACATGGGGTTGATCTTTACTAGGAATGATTTGAAGGAAGTATGGATCACGTAAAGTTACAAATGACCCAAGCATTCACTTTTAGTTAGTTATATTCTATGATGCCCTTTTTTCTTTTTGTGAGTTAGTCTTTGTTCTTATATATCTATTTTCATTATCCAATAGATTGATGCAGTGGCTTCAGAGAGGGACTGTTTACTCTCCAAGATCTCAGAGCTACAATCTAGGTTGGTTGTTGTTAACCTTTGACAAGTAGAATTTTGAATAATCAATTGATTGATGAAACATGAATTGAGATTTCCTTGACTTTTTAAAAACTTTTACTCAACTCTCGCTTTTGATACTTTTGCTTTTAACATTTTTTGCTCTCAGGTTAACATTAAAGGTTACTTTTTTTCCTCTATTCAGTTACAGGTTTGATGATGATGAATAATTCTTGAAATATAAACATGATGGATTTATCTCTTAGTCCATGATGAAGTATAAACATGATGATGATTAATTCTTGTTGTTTTTTTTTTTGGCCAAATAATTAATTCTTGGTTTAGTGATCACATTTTCAACTAATGCTTTGTTGCATTTCGCTCTGCTTGCTACCTGTTGCTGTCTTGCAGTATGAACTGTTTAGTACTTCATAAATCTGCTGCTAATGTTTGACCATTTGCAACCTTCATTTAATTTGACTCTGGCATACAAATGCAAGGGACTGATTGGGTCTTTTTCTTTTTCTTGAACATTTTTTTGCCTCTTTGGTCAGGTTGAGGATATGAATTGAGTAGGGTTAGGGTAGGGTTTTTTGCTGTTTTCTCCCTTTTTTGGGAATC
Source organism: Corchorus capsularis (assembly GCA_001974805.1). Classification (NCBI taxonomy): domain Eukaryota; kingdom Viridiplantae; phylum Streptophyta; class Magnoliopsida; order Malvales; family Malvaceae; genus Corchorus; species Corchorus capsularis. The sequence goes on from AWWV01013057.1 coordinate 1,775, forward strand.
CGTGTCCTAGGTAGGAATGGGTTTTATGTACTGGGGTTGTTTTTTTGATCAAATGGTTAAGAAATTGGTTGTTGTTTTGATCCAATGGCTAAAAAGTGATATCCTCCATCATTTTTCAAGCCTTTTGATTGGTGTAAATACTGCTGAAATGGCCAATTTGCTAATTCCTTTTCTCTCCTTGCTGAGTACTTTTGCATTGACTAATCCTAGTGAGGCTTTTGATGGTGAGCATGTGAGAAGCAGCCAGCTAAAAGGGTAATATTTCGAATCTTCATTTTCCTTACAGCTTCCTTGCTTGCTGATGTGTTCATAGTTCCTTTTTTGCCCCCTCTTTGTGTCATTGCTGAGGTGAGGTGATAATCTTTTAAATGCATGATCACGAAGTTGATGATGTCATTTGATCTGCATTTGTTGTTGTATCTTGCACTCTTTTTGATTTTATCATCTGTTGTTGCATCTTGTTGTTTCACAATGATCCAATGGCTGTTGTGACTTCTGTGCATTGTAATTTCTGTCATGTGATTCCATTGTACTTGCATCCCTTCTGCATGTGTTTAGCTGTATACTGATGTGGCTTTGAAATTTCTGATATGGCACAATGGCCTCTGGTTGGCTCTGTGATTGTGTCCCATGCATGTTTGAGTGTGCTGACCACGTTTGACACTCTCTTTTGGTGTCATTTTTCTGCTGCAGCTTGTCTTTGTTACTTATGGTGCCTTCTCACTTCCCTGACCATTGGATTGCAATATTCCCAGTCTTGTATTCTGTTTTGATGGATTGGATGGGCTCTTTGATTTTCTGCATTTGTCTTGTTTGCACACTGTAATACTCCTAGGGACAAATTTTCTGTCATTTTGAGCCTTGGTCGGCAAGTCCAAATTAACCTGTTGTTAAACCTTTCTCCAGCCTTGTCTTTTTATGATTAAACACTGCCAATTTCTTTGCTTTGTCTCTAGAGAAGCATACTGCCATTTTTTGCAGTTTTTTTATTCCCTCCCAATTTCTATTTTTGGCTAAAAAAATTACTGACTCTTGTTTTGAACTCTGTTTTGCAGGTTTTTTTCGAAGGGGTAAAGCAAGCTTTGGAGCTTTAAGGAAAATTCACGTGACACTTAGGTAGTTTTATTAATTGAACTTTTTTCTTTTTTTTGCCAAAGTTTATTAATTGAACTTGATTGTCTTATTAATTAAAATTGAAATAAAAGCAATACTAGAATTAAAAACTAAATCCTAAATGCATAAAATTAAAATCCTTAGGTATAAGATAGAAATTTGAAAGCCTAAATTACTAAATAGGCTAATCAATAGTCTTTTCCAGCAGCTCTGTAAAATCTTCCAAGCTTTCTGTGATGCCATTAAGCTCCTCTCGAAGTGTAGTAACTAATGCCTCTTATTTTTGTGAGGATTAGATGGGTCTTGTTCACCTTGTTCTCCTTGTCTTGGTTCACCTTATCTTTATCTTTCTCGGATTTATAATCCGGATGCAAACTTGGATCAGTCTCAGAGGAGATGGAAACAAGAGATTTAGGCTTTACCTCATGTACGTCCTCAGAGATGGACTTGGCTGGAGTTTTGGGAAGAATTTCTCCCTTTCAAGGCTATGGACAGCAGCAACAACAGCTCTCCCAACAAGGTGTGGCGTGGAGGAAGAGGCACAAGTGGTGGTTTGGGGAAAACCGAAGGGTTGAGTGTTGTTTTGGGCATGTGGAGGGCAATTCCAAGGTTTTGGGTGTGGTCCTATCCTATTGTTGGAGATCCTAAGAGGTCCTCTAAGTGGGATAAACTGTGGTGGGGTAAAACGTTGTTTCTTGGAAGAGAAGAAAGCTTCTACAGGCAAGCCATCATCATCAATCTCTGCATTTTCTCGCCTAACTTGCCTTCGATAAGCAGCCTTTACCTTCTTCTGCAAAGCTTGGGAGACCTTTTGAGCAATGAATCCAGGTTTGGTGGCGATATCTTCCTTAAGGAGAGCATCAACCATGTTCAAAATCTCTTGACAATCTTGACGTGTGAAACGGCCTTCAAAGTTCTTATCATAAAAGGTCTCACCATAGTTACAAAATTGAGCACTCAAGGCATGAAAGTGAGCATCAAACTCCTCCGTGTTGGAGGAGGTAGCCGACATCTGCAATGCAAGCAAAGGAAAAATAAAAAAATCTACGCAACACCAAACAAAAAAAGAGGATTGTGCAAGAAAAACGAGTTTTTTTACCAAACTACTGTGTCTTAAAAACTTATTTCCTAATTGCACTTTGAAAAATATATTTCCCATTCTATAACATTTTCTGCCACATAGGCTCCATGTCATGTGTTTTACTGTTTTTTGTTTTTTTTTTTTTAAAAAAAAAGCCATTAACATAACCTAATTGGAGTAACATTTTCTTCCTTTTCTATCCCCTTCTTTTCTGTCATCTTTTCAATTTTGTGGAAGTTTTTGTCTTCCAAAGAATCACAGAAAAAAGAATCATGTTCTTGTGGGTATACTTAAGGGCATAAGGGTGAGAGATAGGACATTACTTAAATTTTCTCCCAACCCAAACCTCTTTTTCTCACTCTTACGACTCTGATTCAAAGTCAAAATATTTTGCAAGAAAAAGATACAGATTAAAAGAAATCAACTTAAAATCAGTGGAAAAAATGGGCTTTCATATATAGTAGTGAACAACTTATAATCAAAAACAAAAATAATCAATTCCCGTGGTCAATCGGATAATGAACTTAAAATATCAAGTTTACAATATAAAAACCAACAAGTTTCCTTCATTTTTTATGTTCATCTAGATTAGAGACTCCATTTTTTATGTTCATCTAGATTAGAGACTGTTGACAGAAAAATAGAAAACCCTTGTATGGTTTAGGCGAGAAAGGGATGGCAGGGGTAACACTATTTACTTTTATTTTTTAAAAATTAAAAAAAAATGACATATGGAGCCTATGTGGCAGAAAATATTATAGATACGGAAATATTTATCAAAGTGCAATATATCGGGAAATAAGTTTTAAAAACACAATAGTTTGGTAAACATTATTATTAATAATAATGCTAAATTATTGTCAAAAAAACATGATAGCTAAATTAATCTTAAATAAATCTAAGCTGAATAGTATTAAATTGCATCAATACCCTAAATCAGGGGACTGAATTGCACAAATCAGGCATAAATACCCTAAATCAGGGGGTAAATTGAATAACTGCCGCAAAATATCCAAATTCAGAGACCTAAATGCATGAAAGAATACCAGGTAAACCTATCAACATAATAAAATTGGGATTTACTTGCAAAAGTGAAGAAAACTAATATAAACAACTTTTTTTTTAAGAAACAATAAAAGACCTAATTTTAAATCAACTAAAATCCAACAAATACCACTAAAAAATATAAAATACTTTCATTTTTCCTATTTTCTGAAATTTCCTTTTACCTCAACCGTTGTCTCTCTCTCCCCTATCCTGCCGGAAATCGTCTCAGTCGTGCCGTCCACCGTGCGCCGCCGTCACCGGAACTCCGACCACCAATGTTAGTCGTATAAAGTTGCAGAAACGCTCTCCTCGGTCCCCTTAGCCCAGCGCTGGTGTTGGTTTCGCTAAAAGCAACCTCTAAAGCTCTCAAAAAAGCCAAAACCGAAATAAAAACGAAGTCCCCGATCTCCACGTCCCTCCGTCGGATCTCGCTAATCTCGAGGTATGTCGTTCCCCTTACTCACTCTCCCTCTTCACCGTTTCTATTTCCTAACAGATGCCTCTAGCTTGAAACCCCAAATTCTGAAACCTAACTTCTTGATTTTTGTCTTTCTCTGTGTTTTGAGGAGAAGTAACTAAAAGAATGAGGAAGGATAAGCACAAAACACGAAAATGTAAGGCCCTTTCTTCTCTTTTCGGTTTTTTAGTTTTTGAATCTCTAAGAAAAAAGATGAATATTGTTGTTTTGGTTAAATTTTTTGGTATTTTATGTCTTTGGCAGTGTTTTTGATGTTGAAAAGTAAAACTTTTTTTTACGGATTCCTAGTATCTTTAAACTAAAAAAAAGGCTAAAAAACGAAAACTGAGGACTTAGTTTTTTGTCTTTGAAGATTGAGAATGGGAAAAAACTATTTCAAAGATAACTCTGGAAAATTTAGCTACTAGGGTTTATTTTGCTGTTTTCTCCCTTTTTTGGGAATCCGTGTCCTAGGTAGGAATGGGTATTATGTACTGGGGTTGCTTTTTTGATCTAATGGTTAGAAAATATCCTCGATAATTTTTCAAGTCTTTTGATTGGTGTTAATAATACTGCTGAAATGGCCAATTTGCTAATGTCTTTTCTCTCCTTGCTAAAATGTCATTTGATCTGCACTTGTTGTTACATCTTGCACCCTTTTTGATCTTGCCATCTGTTGTTGCATCTTGTTGTTTCACAATGATCCAATGGCTGTTGTGATTTCTGTGCATTGTAATTTCTGTCATGTGATTCCATTGTACTTGCATTCCTCCTGCATTTGTTTAGCTGTATACTGATGTGGCTTTGAAAGTTCTGATATGGCACAATGGCCTTGTCTTGGCTCTGTGATTGTGTCCCATGCATGTTTGAGTGTGCTGACCACGTTTCCATACACTCTTCTGTTGTCATTTTTCAAAGATAACTCTGGAAAATTAGCTACTAGGGTTTTTTTGCTGTTTTCTCCCTTTTTTCGGAATCCGTGTCCTAGGTAGGAATGGGCATCATGTACTGGGATTGCTTTTTTGAATTAATTCTTAAGAAGTTGGTTGTTGTTTTGATCCAATGGCTAAAAAGTGATATCCTCCATAATTTTTCAAGCTTTTTGATTGGTGTAAATACTGCTGAAATGGCCAATTTGCTAGTTTATTCTCTCCTTGCTTAAATGTCATTTGATCTGCATTTGTTGTTGCATCTTGCACTCTTTTTGATCTTGCCATCTGTTGTTGCATCTTGTTGTTTCACAATGATCCAATGGCTGTTGTGACTTCTGTGCATTGTAATTTCTATCATTTGATTCCGTTGTACTTGCATCCCTCCTGCATTTGTTTAGCTGTATACTGAACATGGCTTTGGAAGTTCTGATATCGCACAATGGCCTTTTCTTGGTTCTGTGATTGTGGAGAAATTATTAGGTGGACCGGGTCCACCACGTTATTCGTGGTCCTGACCAATAAAATTTTGACAAATCAGATTTTTTCCTACAATTTCTAAAACCCTAGCCAATTAATGTCCTAAATTTAGGGTTTACCCTGTAAATCTCATCTGGTGAAAAACCTGGTGCTAAATTTGTGCCTAAATTTTAGCACCTAAATTTTAAGAAGAAACTTGACTTCTCAAAATCTTATTGGCCGGGATCATGGATGACGTGGTGGACCCGGTCCATCTAATAATTTCTTGTGATTGTGTCCCATGCATGTTTGAGTGTGCTGACCACGTTTGCACACACTCTTCTGGTGTCATTTTTCTGCTGCAGCTTGTCTTTGTTACTTATGGTGCCTTATTTCCCTGACCATTGGATTGCAATATTCCCAATCTTCTTTTCTGCTTTGATGGCTGGGATGGGCTCTTTAATTTTCTGCATTTGTGTTGTTTGCACACTGTAATACTTCTAGGGACGAATTTTTTGTCATTTAGAGCCTTGGTCGTAAGTCCGAATTAACCTGTTGTTAAACCTTTCTCCAGCCTTATCTTTTTATGATTAACCACTGACAATTTCTTAGAAGCATACTACTTTCTTTTTTTTGGTGCAGTTTTTTTATTCCCTCCCAATTTTATTTTTGGCTAAAAACATTGCTGACTCTTGTTTTGAACTCTGTTTTGAAGGTTTTTTGAAGGGGTTTTTTTTTTTTTGGCACTAAGAAAGTAGGGTTTTTCGAAGGGTTAAAGCAAGCTTTGGATGAGGGAAATTCGCGTGACGCTTAGGTAGTTTTAGGCAATCCCATGTACTTTTTGATTTTAAAGTCCGTGAAAGAATTTGGTAAGGAAAATGTAATTAACAAAGAGAAGGCCCGGATTTGTACTTGTAAAGTTGTACTTGGCCCAAATATTGTAAAGAGATGGGGCCACTTGAAATTGGCAACAAAGAGAATACCCTAGTGAAAATTAAGACTCTTTAACTCAAGAGGCTTAAATTAATCATATCCCTAATGAATGTATGAATTGCCCCAAAAGGAGGTAGGTTAGGGAAGGAGCCCAAATCAGAAAAGATAATAGCAAAGCCCAAAATGATGAGAAGAAACTTGATTTCTGACCCAAAAGAAAAGAATGAAAAAAAAATGATAATAATGTGATGGTAAAAATGGAACTAAGGGTTGGTTCGAGAATTGGGATATTACCACGGTAATATAGGGGCTGTTTGGTTTGAGAATTGGTTATTACCATGGTAATATAGATGATAGGAATTCTAACTTGGTTAAGTGAAATGGCCCCTATTCGGAGGGGCTTTCTTGATATTGACATGTTTGTTTGGAGCAAAATATTCCGGGCATTTCATACCCATGTTTGTGTGTTAGAAAAATGGTCAATCTCAGTGATCTCATGGTTATATTTGGCAAATTACTACAAATACCTCTATGTTCATAAACATAATTTTTCTAAGGAAACCCAAACAAATTTAAGGCAAAACTTAGCATATTTGCTTCAAGAAAAATTAACACCTTTCTTTTCACTTGATAGAAGGAAAAATCAATCGGAAGAAATCATGTATAAAATCTAAGATGCCGGAAATCACAATAAACAAGAGACAGCAACTTGGAGTTTGTTTAATAACCAATTGAATTATTGGAACTTTTATAAAGAAAGCATATCCTGTCCAAAACTAATAAGGAAAAGAAAAATATTGCTATTTACAGAAAGAGAAAGTAAAGTCTCTAAACTTCTTGATGATTTGAAGTTAACTTGTCATTCATTTCGCAGGGTTGATATATGCTATCTTCTCAACACTCTATCATCGGTGATTACCATGGCATCTCAACTGCTTCCTGTTGTTGAGATCATTAACTCAATTTTCTGCATATATATATATATATTATATATTTTGTTCAAAAACAAATTTTTTTAGTAAAGGGTAGGGAACAAAAACTATGAAGTATATATAAAGACAAAAACCATATTCAAGTTACCTTTGATTCCTCATGGGCTTCCTGCATAGAAAAATTTGAAAGAAAATGAAATTAGAAGAACATCTTAATCGATACTCAACAGTGTTTTTGACCAGATTCATCACTCACAATACCATTTATCTAATCTCTCCCATCCATTTCTCATCAACAATATCTATAAGCATGCCCAGGATAATTGATTCTACCTTCTTTTACTGTACACTCAGCAATTACCCTTCAAAACCCGCAAATTCAATACCCCAGTTGTTAAAATTGATAGGAATTTTATTAAGTTTTAACAATAAACATTCTTCCAAAAGAAAAACAACACACATGAAGTTACATGAAGTTACATATACGTGTTCTTTTGCTTTGAATTATCAAAGCCATATGGTAAACATCGAAAACATAACTTTATTCTAATAATTTTATTCCTTAAGCAACAAAATAAAGGAACAAAATTGGATCGATTTCAACTTTTTTCTTTCTGGGAAGTGATTACAAGAACAAAACCCAAACTGCAAGGACTGCGAAAATGCATTAAATCATACACCCAAACAAAAATTGGTTGAATCAAGATCAAAAAACACTCAAAACCCAACAACATGGAAAATAAAATCATGGAGACGGTAAAAGTTCACGAAAGTTGTACCAAACAGTAGATCGACGACCAGTGAACAAAACCCAGCAAATAGAGGAACTGATTGGCCGGCGAAGGGAACGGGAACGGGAACGAGGACCGACAGTGACCGGAACTTGTAGAGAGAGAGGGCCTCGTCGAAGAGAGAAGGAAAAAAAAAATTCAAGTTTGGTTTTTTATTGAAGGTGGACGACCGGGGAACAAAACCCACGATGGAGAGGACGTTATTGGCAGGCGACGGCGAGGGTATGGAGGACCGACGGCGAGGGTATGGAGGACCGACGGTGATCGGGTCTTGTAGAGAGAGAGTGAGTCGATGAAGAGAGATGGAGAAGAAAAAGAAAATGGAGGAAAAAAGTGTAAATAAAATATATTGATGAGGATAAAATGGTAAAAAACTCAAAGGCCCGTTTTAATGAGATTCCCGGTCATCAACGATGACCAAATAAAACGTGGGATTTCAAATACCCACGCGTGCCTATAACTCGAGGTAATAGGGCACGTGGGGTCATTTCGGGGTAATCCCCCGAGATTCCCTGTGAGGGTGATCTCACAGGATTACACCGAACCAAACGGCCCCAAAAGGAAATGGCAAAGGCTTAACTAAGGTAAAAGTGCAAAATTGGCCCTCCAGTGGAGTGAAAATATCAAGTTTCTCTTCCCTGATTATCTCTTGCTTTAATCAGTCAATTTTATAATGCTTTACAAATACAATTTTTTTTGTTTAAAAAAAATCCACTCACAACCTAATATATAATTTTTAAGAAGAAAAGATGCAGTTTTCAAAGAAATTCTACTTCCTACTAAAAACAAAAGGATAGTAATTATCAAAGTTATAAAATCTTCTTGTAATTTAACCGATTTTGATTTGTTTGATTTACTATATATTCTTTTTTTTTAGTTTAAATGAGCTACTTTTTCATTAATCAAGGAGTTGAATTACAAATATGAGAGGGTAAATAATCCAAGCAGACCCTTTGGTCACCCAATCTACACTTAGATTTGGCAATATTATGGGTTAAAATATTTGTCTTCTTTTTAACAAAATTAAAAGGGATAGTATCAAAATTAAAAAAATCATTTTCTTCTTTTTTTTTTTAATTTTTCAAAAAAA
>AWWV01013058.1:0-20883 GCA_001974805.1 Corchorus capsularis
CTCATCAATTTTTTTTTAAAAAATCATATATATATTTTTAAAAAATATTTTTTAATAAAAAAATATGACATGGCAAATGACACGTCAGCATAGTTGACGGCGTCACTGCCACATCAGCACAATTGATGGCTTCTCTAACAGCTTGTGACGAGAAGGACCCAATTGCTCAGTTAACTCCACTTTAGGGACTAAATTGCATATTTTCTCACTTGAGGGACCGAATTTGCTATTTTCGCTCCACTTGAGGGACCGATCTTGTACTTTTACCCTTAACTAAAATTAAAGAAAGGGGTCACTGGGTTGTAAATGAGCCGAGTCGACTCGAGTTTTGGAAAGCTCGAGCTCGACTCGATGGAAAAACTCGAATCTCGAAACTCGACTCGAACTCGTCGAGCTTCTACTTTTCAAGCTCGTGCTCGACTCGTTACAAACTCGAGCAAGCTCGAGCTCGACTCAATAAGCTCGTCAGCATATAAAAATTTTTCAATATTCAATAATAATAAACATTTTTTCCAAAAAAAAAAACATTTTAATAACATTTTAATTATAAAATATCAATAATTTAATAAGGTATTATTGTAATTTAAATATTAACATATATATTATTAAAAATATATAGGTTTTCATTTAGGCTCGCGAGCCGCTCGAGTCGAGTATTTGAAAGCTCAAGCTCGATTCGTTTATTACTCGATCAGCTCGAGCTCGACTCGTGAAAAATCGAGTCAAACTCGAGTATTCTTCGAGTCGAACAAGAGTAGCTCATGAGCAGCTCAACTCATTTACAGCCCTAGGTCACCGTCACTTTAATGAAGGGAGAATTGAATGGATTAAAATAAAACCAAATTAAAAGGATGGAAAGAAAAGAATTAGGGGATATCCAAAAGTAAAAATGATGTTTCTACAATAAATAATAGGGTACAAGTTGACCGGCTCACGTTGGTGCGTTGAGCATTCTTGATTTGTGGCTAGCAAATTATTTTAGTTTTTAGAGTTTTTTTTTCTCTTGGTTCTTATCATATATGTGAGCATGTGGTTATCAACAGCAAAAGACCAAAAAGTAAAGTTATTCATCTCAACATTAATCAAAGTTTAGGGTCTTAAAGTAATTTGGTAGGTGGAAAAAGATTAAAATGTTTAATAATTTGTCCCTCATTAACCCAAACATGGGATCAAATAGTAAATTCATATGGCTTGAGGAAAAAGGAATGGTGAGAAACTAATTGAGGGCATTCTTAGTAAATAAATAATACATGATTTTATGGTCAATAAATACTTTCACATTCAACTGGTTAAAACCTTTGCAATTACAAAAAAGGGTTGGAGGAAAAGGGAACGGTGAGAAACTAATTGAGGGCCTTCTTAGTAATTAACCAGTGAGAAAAGACAGAAAAGAACAAAAAAATTCAAATGGAGCCTCCTCATCAATTCTCAAAAGGGGCCTTTAGTAAATTCCCTTTGTCTTTCAAATAACATTTAGTATATATAATCTACACCAAATGCATTTGAAGCATATACTATCACCAAGACAAAGGCAGAAAAAAAACCCAATTCAAACTAAAAGATTAGGGTGCGTTTGGCATTGTTGCCATTTCTGTTTTCTTGTTGCCATTTTCTTTTTTTGACAACAAAACACAAGAAAACATGTTTGGGTGATTGTTTTTGTTTTTAAAATTTTGGCAACAACAATATTTCCGAAATTTATGGAAATAGAAATTTGATGTTTTCAACAATTTTGAAAACATTTTGGCAACACAAAAACATGGGTGAACAGTGCATAATTCCATCAATTGTCAAAATAACGAATTCCATAAAGTGTAAAAACATGCCACTATTAAAGTCAACAGACCACTGACCAGTCATCAGCTAATCACAGGATGCAATTTTCAAAGAAATTCTACTTCCTACTAAAAACAAAAGGATAGTAATTATCAAAGTTATAAAATCTTTTTGTAATTTAACCGATTTTGATTTGTTTGATTTACTATATATTATTATTTTTTTTTTAGTTTAAATGAGCTACTTTTTCATTAATCAAGGAGTTGGATTACAAATATGAGAGGGTAAATAACCCAAGCAGACCCTTTGGTCACCCAATCTACACTCAGATTTGGCAATATTATGGGCTAAAATATTTGTCTTCTTTTTAACAAAATTAAAAGGGATAGTATCAAAATTAAAAAAATCATTTTCTTCTTTCCTTTTTTTTAAATTTTTCAAAAAAAAAAAGAAAAAAGAGAGAGTGTTTTTTTTTAAAAAAAATGGGGAAAAAAAGAAAAAATGATTTTTTTATTTTTATAAAAAAAACCAAAAATTAGGGGCACATGTGCAAATGGGTCCCTGAAGTGAACTTAGTGAGCAATTGAGTCCCTGAAGTTGAGTTAATTGAGTAATTGGGTCCCTCATCAATTTTTTTTTAAAAAATCATATATATTTTTTTAAAAAATATTTTTTTAATAAAAAAATATGACATGGCAAATGACACGTCAGCATAGTTGACGGCGTCACTGCCACATCAGCACAATTGATGGCTCCTCTAACAGCTTGTGACGAGAAGGACTTAATTGCTCAGTTAACTCCACTTTAGGGACTAAGCGAATGTCTCTGACACATGTTGGATAGGACAAGTTTTGAACAACATCAACATGTTGGATAGATAGTTAGTTTCTTGGTTTGATAGATTATTACTTTTAATTGACTAAGGTTGCTGTTTTAGTTTATTAAAATGTGAAATTAGGATTGCTTTTAATTTTTTTTGTTAGTATGCATGAATAATAAAGAGAAAAAACCAAAAAGATGAATACATACTGATGAGACCAAAATAGTTCATACAAATTGCTATCTTTTAAGTGTTATTTGGTCTCATATGTCTCTATTATGAGCTTAATTATGCTGTTTTGCATTTGCAGGTTGATTTTGGGAGAAATGTGCATTATGGCCGAATTAGGAACTGAATGGAGCAATTTTGGAGCTAATTGAAGATCCAAGGACTTAGAGCATGGAGTTGATGATTCATATCCTATGGAGGAGACGATTTTGAGCTTCAAGATTATACATGGTTCCCCACATGTATTTGATGGTTCACCGCATGATTTGATTTTACTTTGATGAGTCATGAAACTTCACATGAAGCCTAGTGAAGAGGCATTTGCCACATGGACGAGATGACATGGAAGAATGGAGAAGAATGAAGACATATGGTTAACCGCCTATGCCTTGTGATTACTTATGTGTCTATGATAGGAAGATTGGACAATGCACTACATGAGGACTTTAAACTTGGATCAGACCTTGTGTAAGGAGTTTCAAGGAGCCCAATTCGACCTAAGGAGGAAGCAATTAGGAGTCATCACAATCCTAGCCGCCGACCCCTATATATACATTATTTTCTCTCTAGTTTTCATATAGATGAATAGAGATGGATATTAGAGAAGGCATAGGCCGAAACACTTTTCCTTTGTTATGGATTTTCTCACTCAATTGATGAGTGAGTAGTTTTCTTATTTCTCATGATGTAAGTTAAATTAATCTCTTGACTATATCATGGTGAGACTATTTATGAGTTAGTATCGTATCAATTTAAGTTATATATCTTGTTCTTTGTTAATTCATACAGAAAATATGATTGATGGCCAATTGATTGTTTATCTATATGAAGTTTGCTTTCTATTAGATCTTATTGATTTGTTAGATCGAAGCACAAGTAAATTGATGATACTTATTGAGGATTTTATTTGCTTAGATATATAACTATTGCATTATATATTAGTAATAGCTTTCTGTGAAGCTAATCTTATAGTATGCCATCCAATTGATCTTTATGATCATTCCTTAAGGAATGGTAAGGCTATCAACATTAGAAAGTATAGAACATGTACTTGTATGCTTCGATGAATACTTTGGGAATTATGTATTCAACTAGGTATTGATTTGATAGGATTGTATGGTATGAACGTTTGCAATTCAATTGAGATGCTATCCAACCGAATTGATGTGTATGTGGAACGAATTGAATGATTGAATAGTCTATGATCCATTAGTCAAGAGTGATTGTACTTATGTTATGAGAAAGCTTTCTTATTATTGTTAGTTCGATCCTTTTACATTGCTTCTAGTTAGTTTACTTTGATTACTTACTTGATTACTACTTTCTACAGTCCTCACCCTTGGAAGATTACTAAGAAAAGGATAGTTACCTCCTCGTGAGATTCAAACCTTGCTTACCAATTTGCTAAAGTTTGAGTTTGTGAGGGTAAATAAACGTGGTGATTTTCTTGTGACGATCAGGATGGCCATCAGGTTTTCGGCACTGTTACCGGGGAGGACAACTAGCTAACTCTACACCCTGTTCTTACTTTAGTTTTCCTTTATTTTGTTTTCAATTTAAAGTTGTTGCATAACTTTCAGTCGACTGAAACCGTGTTTCAATCAATTGGAACTTTTTTTTTTGTTTAGTTTTTGCTTTTTATTTGATTCAAAGTGATTCCAACAACCCCCATAGATTAACAAACAAGCTTAAGGCTGCTTAATCTCTCTGAAAGAGCTATTCAATCTTTTTGCATAAAGTTTACCAAATTGGATCCTTCACATGAGATGAAGCTAACAGTCATTAGTTCCTTACTGTTCTTTTATGGTAAAGAAGATGAAGACCCACATGATCACCTAAGAGATGTTGATATAATTTGCTGTTTTGTCACCAAGAAGCAAGACTAAGAGCTTTTCCTTTGATATTAAAAGGAGATGCTAGAGACTGGTTCTATAGGCTGCCGCCCAAGTCTATATCCACATGGAATGAGATGCAAAACACTTTCTTGGAGAGATTCTATCCTGCTTCAAGAATAGCAAAAGTTAGACAAAAGATCATGGCTTGTGTTCAAAATAATGGAAAGCCTTGGCATATGATCGTGTCGTCAATGACCATAAAAATAATCCCTACATAAACTAACTAAACTAGCTAGGGCAAGTAGAGGTCGAATCTCACAAAGAAGGGTTATATGATGAAAGAAAGAAATAAAGAAAAATCTTTTCCAAAAATCAATTAGAAAACAGGGGATTGTGAATATCAATTATAAAGAAAACAATTAAACTAAAAATAAAACAAAGAAAATTAAATCTAGATCTAAATCTAAGCAGATTATAAAGCAAACAATAATTATAAAGCATACTTCTTCTCCGATGGTATGATTCAATCAAATTAACTATGGATCATTGACTTAAAGGGTGAATTAAACATCTTATTCTTGACTGACAACTGGTATAGGTTTCCCAACATGTATATTAGATAAGAGGCCGATCAAAGCTGCAGTTATCCCTTTTATTCCTTCAGCAATCGATTTTTTTTCTCAGGGCTTAAAGATCACTTAAGAACAAAACATTAAGAATAGTTAATTTTACACACATGCCTACAAAATAGAACCATACGAAGAGAAATTTCTCGCCCTCCGATAGACAAACACCCATAAGGCTGCGATTAAACAAACCTGATTTGCTACAAACAATCAAACTTGAGTGATTAATTCTAAGCTTGATCTAGCCATAGATCTTACTCTTACATCGTTAGTGGCCACATAACTCAAATAAGATTCAAAATCATAAAATAAAACAGGGTTTTGACTACTATCATTAAGAACTTAACACAAAATTATAAGTATAGAAATCTCACCATAATCAATTGATTGAATTCACCAAAGGATTAGAAGTATTAAGGGTTTAGCTACTCATGGACTTAGGAAAATCCATGAGAGGCATAAGAGAACTTACAGGACTAGGGAGGAACGATTTCTCCCTCTTGAAAACCTAGGGTTGTGATCGTGTCGTCTATGACCATAAAAATAATCCCCACAATTAACTAACTAGAATAGCTAGGGCAAGTAGGGGTCGAATCCCACAGAGAAGGTTTATGTGATGAACAATACAAAGAAAGAAAAATCTTTTCCAAAAATCGATTAGAAAACAGGGTAAAGATGTGGGTAAAATAAACAATGATATCACTAATCCCCTAAAAACAATTAAACTAAAAATCAAAACAAAGTAAATTAAATCTAAATCTAAATCTAAAACAGATTAATAAAGCAAACAATAATTATAAAGCATACTTCTTCTCCAGTGTTATGATTCAATCAAATTAACTATGGATCCTCGATTTAAAAGGTGAATTGAGCATCTTATTCTTGACTGACAACTGATATAGGTTTCCCAACATGTATTTTAGACAAGAGGCCGATTAAAGTTGCAATTATCCCTTTTATTCCTTCAGGAATCGATTACTTTCTTAGGGCTTAAAGATCACTTGAGAACAAAGCATTAAGATTAATTAATTTTACACACATGCCCACAAAGTAGAACCATACGAAGAGAAATTTCTCGCCCTCCGATAGACAAATACCCATTAAGCAGCGATTAAACAAACCTAATTTGCTACATACAATCAAACTTGAGTGATTAATTCTAAGCTTGATCTAGCCATAGATCTTCCTCTTACATCGTTAGTGGCCACATAACTCAAATAAGATTCAGAATCATAAAATTATTCTAGGGTTTTGACTACTACCATCAAGAACTTAACACAAAATTATAAGTATAGAAATCTCACCATAATCAATTGATTGAATTCACCAAAGGATCAGAAGTATTAAGAATTTAGCTACTCATGGATTTAGGAAAATCCATGAGAGGCATAAGAATACTTACAGAGATAGGGAGAGGCGAAATCTCCCCTTTGAAACCCTAGGGACGTCGCACCCTCTATTGCTAGAGAGGGTGTCGACTTCTCCCTCTTCTAAAACTAGAGAAAAACCTAAAAACTAAAGAAAGGTAGAAAAAGAATAAAACTATATGAGAGATTAATTGTGTAGTATTGTATTATGTGTGTGATTTGTGATACAGGAGGTGGTTATTTATAGTGGAGGAATAGGCTAGGACGGTTTAGGCTTGACTTGGTCTCCAAGTTGGATTAGGTGTCATCCTAGAGTAGAATCCAAGTTAGATGAGGACTTTAGAATTTTCTGGAATTTTCTGGAATTGTGCAGCAACGTCGACGTCGATTTCGGGCTTGAAGATGGAAGATTTGAGCTTTGCACTTCAAAAGTAAGTTGTAGAGCTCGGAGTTAGCTTTCCAACGGCTACTCATGGGCTTAAAAGGGAGATCTGAGCAGAAAGTTATGGCCTTTCTACCTAGACAGCGCTGAAACCGGGCTTATATCGCAAATCTGCGGGATTATTGCGGGATTTGGATATTCTTTTGGATATTAGGCCTACAAATTGGGATTTAAACTCCAATTATAGGTTTATATGGGCTGAGTATATTCCCATATAAATAATCCAAAAATCCTCAATTTCAGGGCTTTTTCTGGGCTTGGCTTCAATCCTTTGCAAATAAAGCTCCAAATCTTCAATTTTTACTTCTTGAATTAATTCTTCAATTATCTTCAAATCTTCAAAATATCTTCAATCACGAACTTCGCATCTTCAAATCTTCATTCCAAATGACTAAATCCATAGTTGAGTAAAAAGTCACTAAAATAGCTCCAAAAAGAGTGAAAAACAATAAGTTTTCACTTTTCTTGTTTTCAAGACCTCAAAACACAAATACTAACAAAATAGGGTAAAAACACATATAAAAATAGTAAAAAGTATATAAAAATAGCTATAAAAACATGCATAATTTGAGCTCGATCATAATTTCCCCCACACTAAATCTTTGCTAGTCCCTAGCAAACTAGTGTAGACAAACAAAAATTAAGATTTAAGATAGTAATTCTTTTTCAAATCTTTTGAAAAACTTTGAATCACATACATATATCAAGGATCAATTTAATTCATGAAATCAGAATAACATAGAATATTAAGAGTATCCAATTCAATGGATCAAGATATAGCAAGCATCCTCATTCTTAAGTAACCATAATCAAAGTAGCTCTAATCACTTATCATTTATTATACCTATAACTACTTTTTTCTATAAGCTTATGTCTTCACCTTTATAACCACTACTCAAACAATTGCATACTATGAATACAAATCAAGAATTTCGCATAGGTTATAATGATTTTCAAAGAGTAATTTTTTTAGAAAAGTGGGGTTACTAACCTCAAAGTGTTCATGCTTAGGGGCTACTAACGCCCTTTATTTTATTTTTATGAGGCTACTAGCACTCTAGAGGGACAATACTTTTGCCGATCCATGCCTGTTATCCTCTTCCCAAGGGTTACTAACTCCTTTTGTTTAAAGAGAAGAGTGACAACAATGGATTTTTAAAATTTTTAAGGCAAAAGATATCTCTTCTCCTCTTGCATGAAATCTTGTTTTTATGAAAAAGATTTTTTTTTAAAACTACCCTTCTAATATAGATAGTCCCCCACACTTATTTTTGACATATTCATAAGATACTTTCATAAGTGTAGTTTCAATAAAAATTAAACACAAGTTCTAGAAATAGGCAATCATAAACATAATAAACAATAAACTTTTATCACAAACTTCAATTATACCTAATCTAAGAAATAAGATATCATACTATAAATAAATCAGTGAATCAAACATTCTTAAAAATTCCAAGATATCATCAATCAACAATCAAATCAATAACTCAATACAAGCATATAAAATCAAAATTTTGTCAAAATTTTCGAAAAAATTATATCAATTTAATGCAATTAGACTCACTCCCCCACACTTAAAAGATACATTGTCCTCAATGTATTAACAAGCGTGGAAAATCAAAGCAAAAATAAAATATGCATCTTTTAAATCCTAATTAACCTATATAACCTATATCTACATGAATCGCATATCAAAGAAAAATCAATCAAAGCAGTGCATGAAAAAAAATAGAGTTAAAGAAAACTTAGGGGTTTAATCCAAGCATAAGCTCCAATTGGATTTCTTCATATTGATGAAAAGCTCCTTTTTCTCCTTTGGTATGGAAAATCCTAAAAAATAAAAGAAAAATAAAAAAAGAAAAATTAAGGGTTAGTAAAAATAATATTGGGTTGCCTCCCAATAAGCGCCTTTCTTTAAGGTCTTTGGCTAGACTGCCTTAAAGAAGGTTATTCTTCAAGGGTGAAGGAATTTTGGGTGTAATCCTTCAACAGGTCCTCGATAGCTCTACTCTCTTCAATGATTTTGATAGTTTCAAGTTCAATTTTATCAAGACTTGAAAAGATCAAAGCATTAAGCATCGCATGGTTGTGACTTGGCATGGCGCGGCATAGGCTCGTGGTGGCGCGGCATGGTGCGCGGATGGCTTGGCAAGGGCCGGGCAAGGAGCGCGGACAAGGCCGGGCATGGTGCGGTGATAGCTCGACGGGAAGCTCGCATGGTCGGTACTAACCGGGCAGGTGGCGCGGCTGGTGTGGACATAGCATGGTATGGCATGGGCGGATGTGCGGAAGGGGCGGACAAGGCCGGTCTAAGCTTGGGCGGCTGCGCACCAGAGGCGGACAAGGCCGAGCTTGGCTGGGTAGGCGGCACGGATGGCGCGGCAGTGGCCTGGCTGGGCCGGGTAGGCGGCACGGCATCGGCTGGTGTCGTCCGGCCATGTGGCTCGGGTGTGGCCGGGCTAGGCGCGGCAAGGCTTGATGTCGCACAAGCTTAAGGTGTCTTAGCCGGTGTTGGCCGGCCATATGATGTCGATGGCCGGGCTGCAGCCGGGCATACTGGCTTGTGTGGCACGGGCTTAACCGGGCTGAGTCCTTGAGCAACTTCCTTCGATGTATTGGTTATCATCTGGGCAAAATTCTCCAATATCTCGTATATGTCAGCAGTGCTGTGATCGAACAGGGGAATATAGATAAGAGTGTCGACAGACAATCTATCAGAAGCTCTTAATCCTTGGTAGAAGATTCGAACCAATCTTCTTTGATCATAACCATGATAAGGATGAGCAGCACATAGCTTCTTAAACCTTTGCCAAAACTGGGGAAAACTCTCCACTTTGCGTTGAAGAATGCTTGCAACTTTAACTCGATGTTCAAGGTCTATATCTTGCTTCTTAGTTGAATTGCTTGGTTGATCGATCTCCAGGGGTGGTTGAACTTTTTTGTTGTTGATTTGTGGCTCCTTCTTGGTTTCTTTTACTCGATCTTTCTTCTCATGGGAGGTTGAAGATTTCGTCCTCCGAGATAATTCTTCAAGGGCATAGAATGCATTCTCCGGGGTTCTTTCATGCAGTGGCTTTATACTGAAAGAATCAACAAGAACTTGAACTTTAAGTCCTAATCCTCCATAGAAGAATTGGATTAAAATTCCTTCCTTGAATCCATGATCAGGGTAATCGGCACATAGCTGCTTGAATCTCCTCCAAAATTGGTGGAAAGTCTCGTTGTAGCGTTGTCAAATGTCCATTATCCTTTGTCTTCCTTTGGAAATCCGATCAGGTTTTGTTGATGAAGAATCTTCAATGGCTCATTTCTTAACAAACTTAGAACTTATAACATAAACAAAATTGTTAGATTTCAACGGCACTTGAGATGAAATTCTAAGGTGGATGACTTCACCATCGAATTCCATGGTCAATGAACCATTGAATACATCAATCTTGGTATGAGAAGTCTTTAGGAAAGGTCTTCCTAATAAAAGAGGGCATTGATCTTTCGAATATTCCATATCCATGATGAATATGTCGATAGGAAAAATTAGATGCTCAACTTTAATTAAGATATTCTCTAAAACACCTTTGGGATAAACCAAAGATCCGTCAGCTAATTGCAGAATAACATCAGTATTCTTCAAAGAACCAAGATTTAAAAGAATTGTAGAAAGAATAAGGCATCACGCTTAAAGAAGCACCAAGATCAAGTCATCGCATTCTCTATAATACTTCTTCCAATAGAACAAGTAATAGAAAACGTACCTGGATTTTTGCACTTAGGAGGTAAACTCTTTTGAAGCACAGCAGAGACATTAGCTCCAACGCTTACCTTACCTTGTAATCTTTTCTTGTTGGTACAAAGTTGCTTAAGGAACTTTGCATAATTCGGAATCTGTTGAATGACATCAAGAAGTGGGATGTTGACCTCAACTTTTTGAAATATCTCCAAAATATCTTGATCATCATCTTCTTTCTTCGACTTCTTCAATCTTGATTGAAAAGGAATTAGGTTGGAATCGGTTTTAGGCTTGTTGGAATCGCACACACCTTTTCCTTTGGGTTGAATTACGGCATCTTCCTTGTTTGAATCTTCAATTGGCGCAGCTCCCTTGTTATTGGGTTCATCTTCAATCTTGATTTCAGCAGGCAGTTGTAAATCTTCTTTGGTGTAGTTCGGGGTAGTTCGGCTCTCCTTCTTCTTGTTGATGTGCGGCAAGGTTTGGATAAGGGTCTTGCAACTCTTTTCCACTCCTTAGAGAAATTGCATTGACATTCTCTCTAGGAGGTACCTTTGGTTGTGATGGAATCCTTTGTTGACCTTGTATCTTGAGATCACTCAAATCACTAGCTAATTGGCTAATTTGTTTCCTCATCATCTCCATAGCTTCTTTGATTTGTTGTAACTCGATAGCTTGTGAAAATTGAAAATTAGGTCTTTGGAAATTCGGCCTTCCTTGAAAATTACCTTGATTCCCATATTGTTGACTCGGTTGTTCAGGTCTCCAATAAGGTTCAGGCTTCCTTTGATAAGCTCCTTGTAATCCCACGGCATTGACTTCTTGCTTGTTGTCTTCCAAAATAGTACAAACCCTAGGCATACTTGAAAAGTTCGCATGGAACAAATCAGTGAGCAAAGCGATTTGTTGATTCGTTTCTTGAAGTTGTTGTTCCAATGAGGTGGAATAAGTAGAAACTTCATTGATTCTTCTTGTAGGGCCTTCTCTTGTAAAGTCATCTCGAGATCCAAATTGTTGAGTGTTTGCAGCCATGTTGACCGTGTCGTCTATGACCATAAAAATAATCCCCACAATTAACTAATTAGAATAGCTAGGGCAAGTAGGGGTCGAATCCCACAGAGAAGGTTTATGTGATGAACAATAAAAAGATAGAAAGATCTTTTCCAAAAATCAAACAGAAAACAGGGGATTGAATAAATCAATTATAAAGAAAACAATTAAACTAAAAATAAAGCAAAGCAAATCTAAATCTAAAGTAGATTAATAAAGCAAATTAATAAAGCAAACAATAATTATAAAGCATACTTCTTCACAAGTGGTATCCTTCAATCAAATTAACTATGGATCCTTGATTTAAAAGGTGAATTTCACATCTTATTCTTGACTGACAACTGATATAGGTTTCCCAACATGTATTTTAGATAAGAGGCTGATTAAAGCTGCAGTTATCCCTATTATTCCTTCAGCAATCGATTACTTTCTTAGGGCTTAAAGATCACTTGAGAACAAAGCATTAAGAACAGTTAATTTTACACACATGCCTATAAATAGAACCATACGAAGAGAAATTTCTCGCCCTCCGGTAGACAAATACCCATTCAGCAGCGATTAAACAAACCTAATTTGCTACATACAATCAAACTTGAGTGATTAATTCTAAGTATGATCTAGCCATAGATCTTCCTCTTACATCGTTAGTGGCCACATAATTCAGATAAGATTCAGAATCATAAAATTATTCTAGGGTTTTGACTACTATCATCAAGAACTTAACACAAAATTATAAGTATAGAAATCTCACCATAATCAATTGATTGAATTCACCAAAGGATCAGAAGTATTAAAGATTTAGCTACTCATGGATTTCCTAAATCCATGAGAGGCATAAGAATACTTACAGAGGTAGGGAGAGGTGGAATCTCCCCTTTGAAAACCCTAGGGACGTCGACCCCTCTATTGTTAGAGAGGGTGTCGACTTATCCCCCTTCTAAAACAAGAGAAAACCTAAAAACTAAAGAAAGGTAGAAAAAGAGAATAAACTATATGAGAGATTAATTGTGTAGTATTGTTTGTGTGATTTGTGATATAGGAGGTGGCTATTTATACTAGAAGAATAGGCTAGGGCGGTTTAGCCTTTACTTGGTCTCCAAGTTGGATTAGGTGTCATCCTAGAGTAGTCTCCAAGTTAGATGAGGACTCTAGAATTTTCTGGAATTTTCTGGAATTGTGCAGCAACTTCGACTTGAATTTCGGGCTTGAAGATGGCAGATCTGGGCTTTTCATTTCAAAAGAAAGTTGTAGAGCTCGGAGATAGCTTTCCAACATCTACTCATGGGCTTAAAACGGACATCTGAGCAGAAAGTTATGGCCTTTCTACGAAGACTGCGCTGAAACCGGGCCTATATCGCAAATCTGCGGGATTATTGCGGCATTTGGATATTCTTTTGGATATTAGTTCTATTAATTGGGATTTAATCTCCAATTATAGGTTTATATGGGCTGAGTATATTCCCATATAAATAATCCAAAAATCCTCAACTTCAGGGCTTCTTCTGGACTTGGCTTCAATCCTTTGCAAATAAAGCTCCAAATCTTCAATTTTGCTTCTTCAATTAATGCTTCAAATCTTCAAAATATCTTCAATCACGAACTTCGCATCTTCAAATCTTCATTCCAAATGGCTAAATCCATAGTTGAGTAAAAAGTCTCCAAAATAGCTCCAAAAAGAGTGAAAAACAATAAGTTTTCACTTTTCTTGTCTTCAAGACCTAAAAACACAAATACTAGCAAAATAGGGTAAAAACACATATAAAAATAGCAAAAAGTATCGAAAAATAGCTATAAAAACATGCATAATTTGAGCTCGATCTCATGTTTTCCACTAAAGACCAAGCTTCGACAGGAGTTTTGTCTATGAAAGCTCCTCCACTTGCAGAATCGATGGAAGATTTGTCAAACGGTAGTAATCTTTCGTAGAAGTACTGGATCAGCAACTGTTCATTTATTTGATGTTTGGGGCAGCTCGCACAAAGTGTTTTGAAATGTTCCCAATATTCATGCATTGTTTCTCCATAGCGTTGCTTAATTCCACAAATCTCCTTCCTTATACTTGATGCTTTGTGTGCAGGAAAGTACTTTTCCAAGAACAGCTTCTTAAGGCTCGTCCAAGATGTGATTGAACCAGTGGGTAGTAGGTACAACCAATCTTTTGCTCGGTCCATAAGAGTGAACAGAAAGGTTCTTAACATGAATTGATCTTCAAGAATACCTTGAATACTTGTAGATGCACAGGCAATCTGGAAATCAGTAAGATGTCGGTGAGGATCTTCTCCAGGCAAACCATGAAATTTGGATAAAATCTGAATAAATCCAGATTTAATCTCAAAGTTTCCATTGGTATCTGGGTAACGAATAGCTAAGCGTTTGGCATTGACGTTTGGTGCAGCTAACTCTCTCAGAGTTTTGGGTTGTTCTTCTTCAGCCATATCTTCTGACGATGTTGAAACAGCAGATCTAGGAGAACTTGGTTGAGAACTTGGTTGAGAACTTGAATCGGATGACTCCTCTTCTTGTAATCGGCTTTGTGTCTTCTTCTTTTTCTGAAATAGTGTTCTTTCATGCTCAGGATTGAATTCTAAGTCTTCAAGACTACTACTTCTTGTCTTTGGCATGCAGTTTCCTAGAAAAATCAAACAAAACTAAAAAGAAAAATTAGCAGTAACAGTTATTAAATAAAAATTAAAAAGCAGAAACAGAAAAAAAATATTTTTTTATATTTTAAAAGGAAAAATGGAAAAGAAAAACTTTTTTTTTCAAAAAAATCGGAAACCCTAATTTTAAAAACGGAAAAATAAAAATTGTTTTTTTAGAAAAATCGGAAAAACGGAAAAAACTTTTTTTTTTAGAAAAAATGGAGAATTAAAAACTAATTCTTGGATCTAATCTCCCTTCACTTTCTCTCAATTCAATTCCCTTCCCCTGCAACGGCGCCAAAATTTATGGCGTATCGTGCAGGGACCGTAAAAATAATCCCCACAATTAACTAACTAGAATAGCTAGGGCAAGTACGGGTCAAATCCCACAGAGAAGGTTTATGTGATGAACGATACAAAGAAAGAAAGATCTTTTTCAAAAATCGATTAGAAAACAGGGTAAAGATGTGGGTAAAATAAACAATGATATCACTAATCCCCCAAAAACAGTTAAACTAAAAATCAAAACAAAGTAAATTAAATCTAAATCTAAATCTAAAGCAGATTAATAAAGCAAACAATAATTATAAAGCATACTTCTTCTCCAGTGGTATGATTCAATCAAATTAACTATGGATCCTCGATTTAAAAGGTGAATTGAGCATCTTATTCTTGACTGACAACTGATATAGGTTTCCCAACATGTATTTTAGATAAGAGGCCGATTAAAGCTGCAGTTATCAGTTTTATTCCTTCAGCAACCGATTACTTTCTTAGGGCTTAAAGATCACTTGAGAACAAAGCATTAAGATTAATTAATTTTACACACATGCCTACAAAGTAGAACCATACGAAGAGAAATTTCTCGCCCTCCGATAGACAAATACCCATTAAGCAGCGATTAAACAAACCTAATTTGCTACATACAATCAAACTTGAGTGATCAATTCTAAGCTTGATCTAGCCATAGATCTTCCTCTTACATCGTTAGTGGCCACATAACTCAAATAAGATTCAGAATCATAAAATTATTCTAGGGTTTTGACTACTATCATCAAGAACTTAACACAAAATTTTAAGTATAGAAATCTCACCATAATCAATTGATTGAATTCACCAAAGGATCAGAACTATTAAGAATTTAGCTACTCATGGATTTAGGAAAATCCATGAGAGGCATAAGAATACTTACAGAGATAGGGAGAGACGAAATCTCCCCTTTAAAACCCTAGGGACGTCGCACCCTCTATTGCTAGAGAGGGTGTCAACTTCTCCCTCTTTTAAAACTAGAGAAAAACCTAAAAAGTAAAGAAAGGTAGAAAAAGAATAAAACTATATGAGAGATTAATTGTGTAGTATTGTGTTATGTGTGTGATTTGTGATACAGGAGGTGGCTATTTATAGTGGAGGAATAGGCTAGGACGGTTTAGGCTTGACTTGGTCTCCAAGTTGGATTAGGTGTCATCCTAGAGTAGAATCCAAGTTAGATGAGACTCTAGAATTTTCTGGAATTGTGCAGCAACTTCGACGTCGATTTCGGGCTTGAATATGGCAGATTTGGGCTTTGCACTTCGAAAGAAAGTTGTAGAGCTCGGAGTTAGCTTTCCAACGGCTACTCATGCGCTTAAAACGGACATCTGAGCAGAAAGTTATGGCCTTTCTACGAAGACTGCGTTGAAACCGGGCTTATATCGCAAATCTTCGGGATTATTGCGGGATTTGGATATTCTTTTGGATATTAGGCCTACAAATTGGAATTTAAACTCCAATTATAGGTTTATATGGGCTGAGTATATTCCCATATAAATAATCCAAAAATCCTCAACTTCAGGGCTTCTTCTAGGCTTGGCTTCAATCCTTTGCAAATAAAGCTCTAAATCTTGAAATTTTACTTCTTGAATTAATTCTTCAATTATCTTTAAATCTTCAAAATATCTTCAATCACGAACTTCGTATCTTCAAATCTTCATTCCAAATGACTAAATCCATAGTTGAGTAAAAAGTCACTAAAATAGCTCCAAAAAGAGTGAAAAACAATAAGTTTTCACTTTTCTTGTCTTCAAGACCTAAAAACACAAATACTAACAAAATAGGGTAAAAAAACATATAAAAATAGTAAAAAGTATATAAAATAGCTATAAAAACATGCATAATTTGAGCTCGATCAGGTTGTCGCACCCCTCTATGGCTAGAGAGGGTGTCGACTTCCCCCTTCTAAAACTAGAGAAAAAGAAGCTAAACTAAAGAAAAGTAGAAAAAGAGAATAAAACTATATCTATGTGAAAGTATATCTAGTGTAATTGTGTAGTATTGTGTGTGATTTGTGATACAGGAGGTGGCTACTTATAGTGGAGGAATAAGGGGTAGGACGGTTTAGCCTTGACTTGGACTCCAAGTTGGATTAGATGTCTTCCTAGAGTAGAATCCAAGTCAAAATAGGATTCTAGAATTTTCTGGATTTCTGCAGAAACTTCGACTTGATATTAAGGCTTGAAGATGGCAGATCTGGGGTTTGCACTTCAAAGGAAAGTTGTAGAGCTCGGAGTTAGCTTTCCAATGGCTACTCATGGGCTTAAAACGGATATCTGAGCAGAAAGGTATGGTCTTTTTACCGAGACTGCTCCAAATAGGACTAGTTACGGGAAATTACGGGATTTGGATATTTTGGAGGGTCCAATCGGCATTAATTGGGATCTTAACTTCAATTATGGACTTATATGGGCTGAATATAATCACATATAAATTATCCAAAAATTCTTAACTTCCGGGCTTCTTCTGGACTTTGGCTTCAATCCTTTGCAAATAAACTCCAAATCTTCAATTCTTACTTCTTGAACTAATTCTTCAATTGTCTTCAAATCTTCAAAATATCTTCAATCACGAACTTCGTATCTTCAAATCTTCATTCCAAATGGCTAAGTCCATAGTTGAATAAAAAGTCACTAAAATAGCTCCAAAAAGAGTGAAAAACAATAAGTTTTTACTTTTCTTGTCTTCAAGACCTAAAAACACAAATACTAACAAAATAGAGTAAAAACACATATAAAAATATCAAAAAGTATATAAAGTAGCTATAAAAACATGCATAATTTTAGCTCGATCATATTTTCCCCCACACTAAATCTTTGCTAGTCCCTAGCAAACTAGTGTAGACAAACAAAAATTAAGACTCTTTATCTTAGATTAATGCACTTATGTTCAAATCTTTTGAAAAACTTTGAAGACATACATATATCAAGGATCAATTCAATTTATGAGATCAGAATAACAAAGAATATTAAGAGTATCCAATTCAATAGATCAAGATATAGCAAGCATCCTTATTCTTAAGTAACTATAATCAAAGTAGCTCTAATCACTTATCATTCATAACAACTATAACTACTTCTTTTTATAAGCTTAAGTCTTCATCTTTATCTCCACTACTCAAACAATTGCATACTATGAATACAAATCAAGAATTTCGTATGGCTTATAATGATTTTCAAAGGGTAATTTTGTTAGAAAAGTGAGGTTACTAACCTCAAAGTGTTGATGCTTAGGGATTACTAACACCCTTTATTTTATTTGTGAGGCTACTAGCACTCTAGAGGGACTTTTGCCGATCCATGCCTCTTACCCTCTTTCCAAGGGTTACTAACTCCTTTTGTTTAAAGAAAAGAGTGACAACAATGGATTTTTTTTTTTAATTTTAAGGCAAAAGATATCTCTACTCCTCTTGCATGAAAAACACTCTTTTTAAGAAAAAGATTTTTTTTTAACTACCCTTCTAATATAGATAGTCCCCCACACTTATTTTTGACATATTCATAAAATACTCTCATAAGTGTAGTTTCAATAAAAATTAAACACAAGTTGTAGAAATAGGCAATCATAGAAATAATTCATAGTAAGCAATTATCACAAACTCCAATTATACCTAATCTAAGAAATAAGATATCATACTATAAATAAATCAATGAATCAATCATTCTTAAAAATTCTAAGTAATCATCAATCAAAAATCAAATCAATAACTCAATATAAGCATATTAAATCAAAATTTTGTCAAAATTTTCGAAAAAATTATGCCATTTTCTATCCCCCACACTTAAAAGATACATTGTCCTCAATGTATTAACAAGCGTGGAAAATCAAAACAAAAATATGATATGCATCTTTAAAACCTATTTAACCTATATAACCTATATCTATATCTATATGAATCGCATATCAAGGAAAAATCAATCAAAGCATTGCAAGAAAAATTAAATGGAGTTAAGGGTAAAGAAAACTTAGGGGTTTAATCCAAGTATAAGCTCCATTCGATTTCTTCATATCGGTGAAAAGCTCCTTTTTGTCCTTTGGGTTGCCTCCCAATAAAACAAAGAAAAATTATGGGTTAGTAAAAATATTATTGGGTTGCCTCCCAATAAGCGTCTTTCTTTAAGGTCTTTGGCTAGACTGCCTTAAAGAAGATTATTCTTTAAGGGTGAAGGGATTTTGAGTGTATCCCTTCAACAGGTCCTCTATAACTCTACTTTCTTCAATGATTTTGATAGTTTCATGTTGAATTTTATCAAGACTTGAAAGAATCAAAACAACATGATTTGGCGATGGCATGGATGTGACCGGTGGTGGCATGGTTGGGCGCGCGGATGACGCGGCATAGGCCGGGCATGTGTAGACACCCGTTTTTGTCCAATATCCTTCAATTTAAATTAATTTATTTCTTAATTAGCTATTAGGGTCTTCTAGGGGCATTTGGGTCATCTTTACATTCAGGGGTATTTAGGTCATTTGCACACTCAGGGGCATTTTGGTCACATTATTCCATTGCTAATTAACATTTCTTTTTAGCATATTAGTAGTTTAGTCCATATTTTCCTGTTCACATAGTTAATTTGATCTTGCATTTCATTTTTTGCATCAAAGATGGAAAATAACCCAAATAGAAGTAGGAATTGTATTTTTCATTTGCATAGCATTGTTATTAAAAAGGTACAAAAAAAAATGAAATAACAAAAGTACAAAAAAATTAGAAAATTAAAAAAATATAAAAATGAGGAAGAGTTTATGTTTCCACCAGCATGTGTCCTTTTAATTTGCTAAGTTTACATATTTGCTATGTTTACATATTCCACAAAAGGGCAAAAGTTGAATAATTTGATCGCCACGAGATCTGTTTTCTTCGCTCCAATGCTCCTAAGTAATTCAACTTTGGACTTCAATTTTCCCGGCATGCCTTTGTGTTTCCTTTCCCCATTCTCCCAGCAACATATCCGTAGCACTGCATTTAAGATTACGTATTTGGATCATGAGCACCGCCATGTACTCTCACTACTGGATACATCATTTTCAATGAGCTTTCAGTATCCGTTTCACCAGAGCATTGCATTTAATTTCAATAAATAAAAGCAGAACATGAATCTTTGCTTAAGACAGCTCATTCTGCACTATAAGATCATCAAAAATACAAAGAAGGAGAGTAGAGCCGATCATTGCAGCATGTATACCGGGAGTACATTTTGAAATTAGTTAGAGTGCATATAGTTGCATCCATATCACTCTTCATTACAGAACACCAGTATAATTAGGCATTCATAAATTTAATTGCACCGTCAATTTCATGCATTTCATACTCACATTTAGTCCCACACCTACATTTCACTCTAGAAGCACATTCAACAGGCAGCTAGTATTGAAATTTAGTTACATTCATTAAGAGCATTTCATGACCATTAGTCTCTTTAGTTTAGCATTTTAAATTCAGGACTAGTAAACAAACACTGCATTTCAAAAAATAGAGCATAAACTTAGGTTTAAATCGGAGCCTCATCACTTTTAATTACAATCATATTCAGTTTCATGCATTTAAGCAAGCATAGAGCATCATTATGTCCAAATGGCAGCATGCATTTCCTTATGCACTTTTCAGCAACATGCCACTATCTCATTTGTTCATTGAAAATTAAAATAGATATGGAGCACTAATGGCAATTTAGTTCATTCATAATCAGCAAAGCTTAAGGAGCATTTTAGCATGGGAATTCAAACATTAAGCATTGCTGAGAGCACAAGTGGGCGAGCAATTTCATTCAACAAACAGAAATAGCAGTATGGATTGAACAAAGCAGTTGCACATGGGAGTCTATGCATTCAAAACACTGAATTAAGATGAATGCACCAAAGACAAATTAATTCGGTGATAAACTGAGCAGATACATCAAATGCTATTATACAGTGTGATTGTGTGCAGTAAAATGAAATGAAATGAATTGTAAATTCAAGGTCAACTAAGGGCAGTGTACAGAAGGGACAAACAAATCATTGGCCAAGGCAGGTTCATTATACAGCAAAACAAAGGATTGAAGGAACAGAGAATACC
>AWWV01013059.1:0-23851 GCA_001974805.1 Corchorus capsularis
GGATTTTCACGAATATCCCTGGAGGGCCGGGCTAGGTTCGTGAAGGCCAATTCAAGTAAACTCATTTTTTATTAACCAATTAATAAAATTGGATCTTGCATTCATCATTCCATACATGCATTTAGTTAATGTTTAGATCAAGATTTGAAGAAAAAAGCAAAAAGAAGAAAGAAAAGAAAAAATGAAAAAATGAAAATCAGAAAATTAAAAGATGTAATAAAAATGGGTTTTGCAAAAATGTTTTCAAAAATCCATGTTCTCTTATCAGTTTTCAAAAAGTAATTAAAATTGGTAATCAAGAGTTTTCAAGATTTAATCAGAGGTTTTCAAATTCAAATCAGACTTAGTTAGAAGATCAATAAAAGATGGAAAAAAAGATTTTCTCACCATTTTTAGGAAGACTAAAATGGGAATTTTTCAAAGCAAAATAAAAAATTTTAAAAAACAAAAAAAATGAATAAAAGGATTTGTCACAGCATTTTCAAAATTTCCTTTTCGAAAAGAAAGAGATCAACAAGAGAACAAACAGTGAAAGAGAATCGAAATAGAATTGATCGACGGTAGTTCGATCACATTCTTCGTTTCCTCGACATTTGGTTTGAAAAATGATTTTATTTTCTTTTATAACCCTTTCTTAATTATTAAAGATAAAAGCAACCACAAAGATGAAACCCGATAGATTTAGATTAGACTAGAGGTACCGTCGTTTGACGGGCGTTGTGGGGGTGCTAATCCTTCCCCACACGTAACCGACTCCCGGACTCGGGTTCTGGTTCGTAGACCGTAGAATTAGACTTAGTGTGTCCGTCATCAAGCATGGTCCATTAGGTCTAATAGATGTAGGTGGCTAATCACACCTAGGCAAAAAAGATTAGTGGCGACTCCCTCTTTCCAAAGTTGTTTCGGCAGGGTCCCCCAGACCTGGACGTTTCGATAGCTTGACGACTCCACTGGGGACATTAGAGAGTCAGGCCTCACATAGTCTAATCAAGATCTATGGTTTAATAAAACGGTTGCTTGCTTTTCTTGGTTGTTTTTGTTTTGCATCTTTATCGCTTTCCATGTATATATCTGTTGCTTAACCCCCTATCTTGTGTTGTTTCTCTTGTTTTCTGTTGTGGTTAGTTTCTAGGTCTGCCAGGTTTAGTTTTAGGGTAATGGTAGGTTGTTCCTTCACACACTTCACTTAGATTGCGTTTTGCATTAGCATGGTGCCACCTTAATTAGATTTGGGAGGTATAATAAGCGAGCTTTCGTGGGACCAACCAGGTCCCGTGCAGGTTGTGCGAAAAACCTCCACCTAATGAGACTTTACCGGGTCAAAATTGGGAACCTTCTAGGTGTGAGTGGATCTAACCCAGCATATAGGTCGGTACACATAAGGAACACCTCTTACCTTTACTTCTCGGTTTTCAAAATATAAGAACCGTAGAGTGAGCAATTGCATTGCTCACAATAGGCGGACTAACCTGCCCCTGTACAGGCCTATAGTCTGGAAGTTTTTCAAGGAAAAATGTTTTGATCAATAAAATAAGGGGCATGGTTCTTCTTTAACTTTCCCTTATTTACTATTCTTGTTTAATTTCCTTGTGGTTACTAACTTCTCTCATTGTTTTCTTAAATTTTATTCCTTTAGTATCGTGCATTTTCATGCATCCATATACTATAATAGTCTCATTGCACATAGTCGACCATGCACATCATATAGATACCATTCGCATATTTTGCCATGTCACCATCATACTTATAAGTGTTTTCTTATCATCGCCAAAACCTCATATCATACATTGGTACATATGTTCATGCATTCATTATCATCATCATTTATCAATAGATTGTACATTTAGGTTACTTGTAAATGTTGCTTACTCGGGTTTATTCTTTTGAGGAGAGCAGTTAGGAGTCCGAGATAGTGAATAAGAATGGGAGAGTCATTGGAAGCACGAATGCAGTGGTTGGAGCGTGAGTGGAAGACGATGCAAATTGATATCTTTGAGTTGAAATGCAAGCAGGAAACCATGGCGGAAGAGGTAGAACAGTTAAAGAAGCATGTTGTGAAAGCATTGATCATGTCTGGGGATGCCGATGAAGTTTATAAGATAATAGCTAAGACCAAAGTGCAACAAGCTCAATTTGGCAGCGGGAAGCCAGAACATACCGCAGAATCGCCACTGGCTCGGACAAGACGGAAGACTTGGGCAAGATCACAAAAGGAATGGATGAGTTGACTAAGCAAATGGAAGAGCTCAAGTCTTGCATGACCAAAGTGGAATCCTCAGGGGTAATGCAATCTCAGAACAACTCTGTTCAGATGAATGACCAACCTTTCTACCCTTCAACTTATCACCCACCGAACCCCGGCCAAAGGAGGAACCCATCTAGCTTTAATCAGACTCAACCTTATCATCAGCCAAGTTTCCGGTCGAACACTTCATTTCGACCACCCGCTCGTAAGGCAAAACCTCAACCAAGGTTTCAAACAATGTCTCAACCTCCAAGTCCAGAAAGGGAACTTATTGAGCTTACAAATCTAATACCTATCCCATGCACTTATATCGAGCTATTCCCAGCACTTGTGCAACAAAGTCTGATTGCATTCTTGCCATTTTCCAGACCCATGAAGAATCCTAGACCATGGTATAATGCTAATGCTTATTGTGCTTATCACTCGGGAACTCAGGGTCACTCTACTGAAAATTGCTTAAGGCTGAAGGAAGAGGTGCAAAGGTTGATCATAGAAGGAGAGTTAACTTTTAAAGCAGATGGTAGCCCAGTTTCAGTCAAGTTTCATCATTAAGTTCCAGCAGAGCCTCAGGAAGCGTTTGGTGATCTCATCTTGGGAGGATTGGAATGTTCTTGTTGAAAATGTCAACGAGAATTGTTTAAGTTTTAGTCGTTTTGTTATCACTCATGTATATAGTCAAGAAGTTGAGTGTAATGGTACGATGTAAAGACGGTTGATGTTAAGAGCTTCACTGAGTTTGATTATATTTTTGTTTGTAATGACAGTTGCTATGTTCATAAATTCCATGTTTCAAAACATCATACACTCATCTTAGCCTCATGCATTCATTTGTTCATCCATTCATCATGAAATGGCATTCACTCATACATTTCATGGATAGCTTTAGCTTCATTTCCAATAAGAAAGTGATATTTATCCATCAACGGAAAGATTCTGATAGTTCTCAAATTTGATCAGTTTTGTAAGACTTAGCAACGCAATGGAAGGAGAATAGTTAACTGAGTATCAGCGGATGAAGGAAGAGAATAAGGAGTTGCGAAGGCAGATGGACATGATGAAGCATCAGTTAGCAGAGCAGAGGGGAAAGACAGTGCAAGAAGATCATCCAATGGCAGAAGGGCAGGATATGACGATGAACACAGAGGGTATCAGTGTGGGGCAGAGAAGAAGTATCGAAGCTAACCAGATCAATCTCAACCAAGGTGCGACAGTCAACAAACAAGTTGATGTTTTGAACAGTAAAGATGGTGAAACAAGGGAAATGATGGATGAAAAGAGTCAAGGCCTGTGGGATAAGATAGATGAGAGAATCAGAAGCTTTGAGAAGGGACAGAATCATTATGGGACAATGAAAGTATCAGAAGTGATATTGGTTTCTGATTTGGTGATGCCGAAGAAGTTCAAGATGCCAGAGTTTGAAAAATTTGACGGAACCAAATGCCCAAGAAACCATGTCATAAGCTACCTCGGAATGATGGCACCATACTTGAGGGATGACAAGTTACTCATGTACTGTTTTCAGTACAGTTTGACCGGTTCAGCAGCTCATTAGTACAATCAGTTAGAACCAAGCAAGATCCAGTCATGGGATGATTTGGCAAGGGCATTTATGATCCATTACAAGTATTTGTCAGACTTGGCTCCTACACGAGAATGCTTGAAGATCGTAAAAAGGATGCCTGGAGAGTCATTTAGAGAGTTTGCCTAGCGCTGGAGAGAAAAGGCGGCAGAAGTTAAGCCAACAATGGAAGAATCGGAGATGAGTCCCAAATTTTTGGACAGTGTGGAGCCTGAGTATTTCGAAAGGATGTTGCCTCTTGTGACAGAACCTTTTTCTAAGTTGATAAGAGTGGGTGAGTTATTAGATGTCAGTTTCAGGTCAGGTAAGATTAGAAGTGAAAAGAAGGTAGAGTCAAAAGAGGATCAAGCTGGAGAGCAGGGTTATGATGAAGCAGCAAAAATAGGGCAGCAGTTCGATTACTCGGGACCACACGACCCATACCCACACCCTCCTTACTACCCTTATCCACCACTTCCACCAACAAACTCATACATGGATCAAAACCCCTATCCATGCCAGTCGGTTCCTCAACCAAGTTCTCAGTCTCAGTATTATCCTCGAGCATCAAAGAAAAGGTCATTATCTTCACTTAGCTCAGAACCAACCATTCCAAAGGACCAACAGAAGGGGTATATGTGTCATCAGGAGAAATTCAAGTTTGGCCAAATTCCCATGACTTATACAGAATTGCTTCATCAACTCATCCAGCAAGGCCTTGTGGAACCGGTATATGTGGAACCTATGCAACCTCCTTATCCCATGTGGTATGATCCCAAAGTGCAATGTGAGTATCACATGAATGTTCAAGGTCATTCCACGGAGAATTGTACTAGTTTGAAAAAGAAAGTGCAGGCATTGATCAAGGCAGGATTGTTGAGTTTCTAATGAATCAGAGCATAGTCAATAGGGCTGGTTATCAGAAGGAATGGGGGCAACAGAGAAGTGTTTCAAGAGTAATATATTAGGATCCCTGGTGTTTCTGCCCAAAAGCATTAGGATAGTTGCATGGGCTTTTGTTTCATTTCACTTATTGTAATAAAATAGATGCATTACATGGTTTAGAACATTGTCGCATCATTCACTACATTTTTCAAAGCATTTTCAATTTTACAGATGTCGATGCTGCAAACAGGGATTACGACAAGTTATTTTACTTTGGAAGTTCTGCAATCTTGTAAATGGGTGCCAAACAGGGGCATTTTCCTTACCTATTTTCATTCACCTCAAAACATAGAAGAACTATTTTGTGAATATTTGCATTAAATAATAATAATAATAAAAGGATAAAAAAAAGAGAGGTTTCTTTCGGATAAGTGGTCATATGTTTGACTAATAAAAAGAGGTTTTGAAGTGGATTGGTGTTTACTACTAAAACTAACCCAAGCATGTTTGTGGAAGGATCGGTAGCTTTTATCTAGACTATGAGCAAATGAATGATGGGTTTTAATCAAAACAGGTTTCATATTCAGTTTCAATCAAAGCAATGGTTTTAAGGTGTGAGAAAAAGAATGATGAATTTTAAACAAAAGATGTTTCAAAATCAGTTTTAGTCAAAGGAATGATTTCAAGGTAATAGAATCCACATTTTTCAAAAGTTTTAAGGAGACAATTTCATTGGTGTCAACACTGCTCCCAGACTTCAAATTCTTTCAAATCTCGATTAAACCCATTCTCTTTGAACTCAACATCAAGTTCTTGCTTTCTTCTAATAAAGGGGCAATTGGTCACATTATTAATTTCATCATAGTGCCTTGAGGGCAAAGTGACCAGACTTTAATTTTCACAAATGTCCCTTAAGTCATCCAAATCCATCTTCAATGTCTCAAACTTATCTTCTGATCAGGAGAAGCGATGCACAACTCAAAGATTTCAAATCAATCATTAGGAGGTTCATTTCGATAAAGGGTAGCGCAAGTTTCTGTTACAATTTCCCAGAAAAAAGATAAAAATGATGCAAAAAAAGAAAAGAAAAGAAAGAAAAAGAGAAAAAGCAACGATGGTTTTCAAAAAGAGTCGTGGTTTTCAAAAGGTTTTGATAAAATGGTTTTCAAAAAGAGTCATGGTTTTTAAAAGATTTTGATAAAATGCTTTTTCAAAAGGAGTCATGGTTTTCAAAAGGTTTTCCAAAGTTATGTTTTCAAACTCGTTTTTCCTGAGGAATGCTCTTCAATGAAGATGTCCAATCTTGAAGTGATAAATGGCTTTCTTTCATATTCCCTTCACTTGTAGAAAATATCCATTGGTGTCCCCCTTTGAGCCTTATGAATTTTCTTTCGATTCAACCCTAATCAAGGATCACCCTCCACACTGGAGGCAAAGGAGAAGTAAAGCTTTTCGCAAATTGGGAAAGGATACACCAGCATATTAATAGGGATATTATGAATGAAGGGAGAGATGAAGAGTGTCGTGGATTGGAAAAGGATATCCAAGCATGTCAATTAGGATAGCATGTACCAAAAAGAAATAAAAGCAAGTGAAAATCAAGGGCACAGAAGCAACAATTAGCCATAAGCTTCATCTTCAAGAGGAAAACGAAATGATCAACCAGAGTCCCAAAGTATAAGTGGTTGCTCAAGCAAGCAAGGGAATTCACAGTGTGGCTAATATCAAGGAAAAGGCAGAAATCACAGTTCAAAAACAGGACATCCTTCGCATCCATTGTAAAGAAGAAAAGAAAAACTGGGCCTAAAAAAGAAAGAGGTCGCAAAAAGAAAGGGAAAAAAAACTGGGCCTAAAAAAGAAAGAGGTCACGAGAAAAGAGAAATAAATAAAAGGAGGGGTCCAAGTTGAAAACCCGCAAATGGCGGCTTGGATTCGTTGGGGGTCACTGGAGTTGAAAACCCGGAAAGGGCGGCTTGAGTGAAGGTTGGAAAGGGAGAACTGGAATTGAAAACATGCAAAGGGTGGTTCAAAGTGAAAAAGAGGATGTGAAGATGAGGAAAAACATGGAATGAAAAAGAAGACGAATGAACAAGTTCAGATCGAAATCCTGCAAGGAACAGTATTCAGATGGGAGAATTGACATCAAAGTTAGAAGAATTTTCCATGAAAAGAAGAAAGCGATCCTTGATTCAAATACCCTCAAGCATATCTTTTGAGCCTATATATCCTTTCTTTGGCAACCCATAACCTTAGCCTACATTACGTGTCTAATAAAAGTCCATCTTTGATCTTGTGAGGACATTCGAGAGGAGATTTTTCCTTAACAAAAATAACAGTCTTTTTTTGCAAAATGTTTTGGGTCAAAACTTCTAAAAGATTTGTCGTGTTAATTTGTAGTTTTTCAAGTGCATGTAAAAAAGAAAAAAAAGGGAAAAATGATGAAAGAAAAAGGAAAGAAAAAAAAGAGAAAAAGGAAAAAGAGAATGAAGAAAAGAGGCTCTAGGGTGAAAACCCGAAAGGGCAGTCTAGAACAGGAATGGGAGATCAAAGAGCCACTCATAGTTGTAACAAGGAATGGAAAATGACACCTCCATCATGTAGTGAACAACGAGTTTCTTTCAAGCATCAAACGCTTCAGCTCTCCAAAGAAAGTCAATTCTTAAAAGCCATTTCTCAAACCTCAGACTTTTCACAAATTGTTGACTCGAATCATGTCTCAGAAAAGGGATTTCAAAGAAAAGACATTTCAAAACAAGAAGTTTCAAAATGAGATGGCATTCCATTTGTGAGTCCAATATCAAGATTCGATTTTCAAAATAAGATTGCATTCCACTTGTGAGTCCAAGATCAAAATTCACTTTTCAAAGGGCATTTTAGTGGTGATCACCAATTTCCTTCAAAGTTCAAGTTTAACAAAGTTTGCAGAATAAATGAGTTTTTCAACCTGAACGGTTAGGAGCATATATTTCATAAGGGTCAATTGGGGGTAATGTTTATGAGTTCATGGCATATATTTCAAAGAGTTTTCATCACATGATTCCTAATTATTTATTGGTCAAATTTTGCTGCAGAGTAACAAAGGAATGGATACAAGGGGTGGTGAGATCAGTAAAAGAATCTTTCGAAGAATACTATTCAAGTCAGATCAGGGGCAAAGATGAAGACAACAATAAGAACAAGGAAGCAAATTCAAAGACAAATCAAGAAGAACAAAAGGATTCAAGGAAGCAAAGTCAAGAAAGCAAAGATTTAGAACATCAATCAAGAAGTTATCAGTTGCAACATCAAATTCAGAGTTATTTTCTCAAGGTATTTCCTTCCAAAATCACTTCCACGTGATTCAGATTCAATTTTCAAGATTTTGCTTCGGTTCCATCCGAATGCTCCGGCTTTTCCACAAGCCAAACTCGTTTCCACACGAGTTAGTTTAGCCTTGGTTCCATCCAAGCATTCAGGGGCTTTTCCACAAGCCAAACTCGTTTCCACACGGGTCAGATCCAGCTTCGGTTCCATCCAGGCAAGTGAGGCTTTTCCATAAGCCGAACTCGCTTCCACGCGAGATAGTTTAAGATTTGGTTCCATCCAAGCATTCAAGGGCTTTTCCATAAGCCAAACTCGTTTCCACACGAGTCAGATCCAGCTTTGGTTCCATCCAGACAAGAGAGGGCTTTTCCATAAGCCAAACCCGCTTCCACGCGAGATAGTTTCAGATTTGGTTCTATCCAAGCATTCAGGGGCTTTTCCATAAGCTAAGTTCAGTGAGGTTTTCCAAAACCGGACTCGTTTCCATATGAGTCAAGCCTTACTTCCAACTAGGCTTTAGTCAAGCTTGTTTCCATACAAGTTAAATTCAATCCAGGCAATCTTGTCTCGCTTCCACGCGAGTTTTCAATTTAGTGACCAAAGATGGTCTTTTCTCGCTTCCACGCGAGTTTTCAATCTAGTGACCAAAGATGGTCTTTTCTCGCTTCCATGCGAGTTTTCAATCTAGTGACCAAAGATGGTCTTTTCTCGCTTCCACGCGAGTTTTCAATTTAGTGACCAAAGATGGTCTTTTCTCGCTTCCATGCGAGTTTTCCATCTAGTGACCAAAGATGGTCATTTCTCGCTTCCACGCGGGTTTTCAATTTAGTGACCAAAGATGGTCTTCTCTCGCTTCCACGCGAGTTTTCAATTTAGTGGCCAAAGTTGTTCAACGGGTTTTCTTTTCTAGTTCCAAATAAAATTGACCCCGAGAAGGTCTAAAAAAAATCAAATCCCAAAAAAAAAAGGTGAAAAGGAGAAAAAGAAAAGGAAAAAAAACGTGCAAACACAAAAACGGGTGTCTATGTCTTTGCACGCTTCCTAACTCTCAAAAAGTATACAAACTACTATTTTGCACACTTCCCGAGAGCCAGAAAGCTTGCAAAGAGGGGCAGCTGTGGACACCCGTTTTTGTCCTATATCCTTCAATTTAAATTAATTTATTTCTTAATTAGCTATTAGGGTCTTCTAGGGGCATTTGGGTCATCTTTACATTCAGGGGTATTTAGGTCATTTGCACACTCATGGGCATTTTGGTCACATTATTCCATTGCTAATTAACATTTCTTTTTAGCATATTAGTAGTTTAGTCCATATTTTCCTGT
Organism: Corchorus capsularis; assembly: GCA_001974805.1. Lineage (NCBI taxonomy): Eukaryota > Viridiplantae > Streptophyta > Magnoliopsida > Malvales > Malvaceae > Corchorus > Corchorus capsularis. Next base: position 9,317 of record AWWV01013059.1, read on the forward strand.
TCACATAGTTAATTTGATGTTGCATTTCTTTTTTTGCATCAAAGATGGAAAATAACCCAAATAGAAGTAGGAATTGTATTTTTCATTTGCATAGCATTGTTATTAAAAAGGTACAAAAAAAATGAAATAACAAAAGTACAAAAAAATTAGAAAATTAAAAAAATATAAAAATGAGGAAGAGTTTCTGTTTCCACCAGCATGTGTCCTTTTAATTTATTAAGTTTACATATTCCACAAAAGGGCAAAAGTTGAATAATTTAATGGCCACGAGATCTGTTTTCTTCGCTCCAATGCTCCTAAGTAATTCAACTTTGGACTTCAATTTTCCCGGCATGCCTTTGTGTTTCCTTTCCCCATTCTCCCAACAACATACCCGTAGCACAGCATTTAGGATTACATATTTGGATCATGAGCACCACCATGTACTCTCACTACTGCATACATCATTTTCAATGAGCTTTCAGTATCCGTTTCACCAGAGCATTGCATTTAATTTCAATAAATAAAAGCAGAACATGAATCTTTGCTTAAGACAACTCATTCTGCACTATAAGATCATCAAAAATACAAAGAAGCAGAGTAGAGCCGATCATTGCAGCATGTATTCTTCATAGATTAGTATACCAGGAGTACATTTTGAAATTAGTTAGAGTGCATATAGTTGCATCCATATTACTCTTCATTACAGAACACCAGTATAATTAGGCATTCATAAATTTAATTGCACCGTCAATTTCATGCATTTCATACTCACATTTAGTCCTACACCTACATTTCACTCTAGAAGCACATTCAACAGGCAGCTAGTATTGAAATTTAGTTACATTCATTAAGAGCATTTCATGACCATCAGTCCCTTTAGTTTAGCATTTTAAATTCAGGACTAGTAAACAAACACTGCATTTCAAAAAACAGAGCATAAACTTAGGTTTAAATCGCAACCTCATCACTTTTAATTACAATCATATTCAGTTTCATGCATTTAAGCAAGCATAGAGCATCATTATGTCCAAATGGCAGCATGCATTTCATCATGCACTTTTAAGCAACATGCCACTATCTCATTTGTTCATTGAAGATTAAAATAGATATGGAGCACTAATGGCAATTTAGTTCATTCATAATCAGCAAAGCTTAAGGAGCATTTTAGCATGGGAATTCAAACATTAAGCATTGCTGAGAGCACAAGTGGGCGAGCAATTTCATTCAACAAACAGAAATAACAGTATGGATTGAACAAAGCAGTTGCACATGGAAGTCTATGCATTCAAAACACTGAATTAAGATGAATGCACCAAAGACAAATTAATTCGGTGATAAACTGAGCAGATACATCAAATGCTATTATGCAGTGTGATTGTGTGCAGTGAAATTAAATGAAATGAATTGTAAATTCAAGGTCAACTAAGGGCAGTGTACAGAAGGGACAAACAAATCATTGGCCAAGGCAGGTTCATTATACAGCAAAACAAAGATTGAAGGAACAGAGAATACCTGAAGGGAAATTCCATGAACTTGCTCCTTCGTGCCAGCACACACGGCCAGCTCAGCATTAAGGCTCCAAGTTGATCATTCTCAACAACCTGCAGAAGAGACAAAATTGGTTAGCAGGAAAACAGAAATTGGAGAAGATAAGAAGAAAAATGACAGCTAGCTATTGGAGTGGGGGATCTTATCTGAAAAAAAGGGGAATTCCATAGAAAAATGATCCTCTCTCTCTCGATAACTCTCTCATACATTTTTTTTCCAAGAGCCTCACTCTCTCACCCTTCAACCTTTTTTCTCTCTAACCAATCTCCTCTCTCTAACAGACTACGATCAATTTCCTCTCTTCACAACCTCTCGAGCTCTCTCTTCATTCTTTGACCACTCTCTCTCTCTCTGGGATTACTCTCTGAAACCTCACTCTTCATTTCTCTCCTTTCCCTATCGACGAACCCTCTCATAGATTGAATAGAATACCCACCCTCACAGACGCTCATTGGTTGGATCTTCTCTCTTCACGGTCATCTCCTCTCTAAGGAAATACACATGAACTCTTCACTCTCTCTCTCTCGGAGAAACTCTTTCTGATCATCGCTTTCCCTCTAGAAAACGTACACCGATCCCACTTTCTCAGCCGGAACTTTCTCATTGATAAAAAATGAACCACGGACTCTTCGTTCCCTCACAAAAATTAAGAACTCCCACTCTTATTCTTAAGAAAACGGTCTCTTTCTTACTAAATTATGGGGGTTTCGGGAAGTAAAATCTAGGGTTCTTAGAAGGGGAATTGGGTTTTTTTTTATTAAGTGAATTTTACCTGAAATTGAAGCCATCGGAGGATAAAGAAAGGAATGTAGAGTAAAACCCCAAAGTTAAAAGCTAATCCGACGGCGAGATCATCGGAATCGGTTTCCTCTAGGGTTCGAGTTATGGTAAAAAAATCGCGTAAAAATGAATCTTTTTGGGTTCAAGGAAGGTTGTGGTGGCATTTGAAGAGAGATTCAAGCAAAGGCAGCCATGGAAACATTGAGTTCGTGAATTGCAGAGATCGACGGCGAGGGTTTGGTGAAGAAGGAGAAGCAGTGAGTCGTTGAAGAAGAAGAAAATAGAGAAAGAAGAAGAAATTTTGCTTAAAGAAGGGAACCAATCTGAAACGACGCCGTTCTGTGAGTTTACTTTTCAATTTCTTTCAGTTTAACCCTTATTGCTTCAATTTAGTCCTTATTTCTGTAATTCTGGTTTTCAATTGCTGCTATTTGAGACTTATTTATGTTTGATTGTTTTAATTTGGGGCTTGTCTTGGTAATTTAGGTTTATAAATTAGTTAGCTTTAATTAATTCATGCATATATCATGTGATGTTACTTGGTAAATTGGATTTCATGTGATGTTACTTGGTAAATTGGATTTAAAAGATGCTAGTTTGATAATTGTGGTGATAAATTTGTTTAAAGATTAGATTTTTAATTTAAAGCTTTGATTTTTACTAATAAAAGGTGAAGTTTTTAATTTGTGGTAACTTGGATCAAGATTAAAGATTAGTTTTTATCCTAAAGATAGAGTCTTTAATTGAAAAATGGTTGATAATTGTTAAAGTTTAAACTCTTATGTTAAAATCAACTTAAAATTGAAGCTTGGGTTTAATGGCTTAATTCCTTTTAAGTTCATACTAATTCAAGATGATTCTTTGATCCCATTTAGAGACTCTTTTAATTGGAAAAATCAAAACTTTAGTTCAAAGTTTAAATTTTTGAGCTATAATTAGCTTGGAAATTTAAAAAGCATTTTTGAGCTAATTTTAATTTGAAAATATAACTTTGACCTAAAGAATTTGGTTTTTTAAATTGAAAGTGACTTAAAAGGGGAATAATGAATTGATTTGGATTAATATTTACTTGAAAACTAAGTCCTTGGTTAGAAATTCGGTCTCCTTTAGGTTTGAGTTAATTGTGAAGATGAGGTTTAATTTTTTAGGCTTAGTTTAATCAATTTGGTCCTTGATTTTGAGTCTGCTTTGTTAATTGATACATTTAGTGTTTATATATATAATTTGTGTTTTGTGTTTTGTACCCCTGAATTTTGCTGATGGTTTTTTTCTTAGTGTGCAAAAGTCCTCAGAATTGTCCAGTTGGCCCATAGCTTTCAATTTATTTATTTTTCATTTTGGATTTGTAATAATTTAGTAATTTAGTAGAAGCAAAGTAGACTGTAATCACATGCATATCATGTTTAATTGCAATTAATTATGACTGTTTGCATTTCATGTCACCATTATCTGTCTCGACTAATAAATGGGTGTTTTTAGCTACGACGGGCAAATCCCGGGTAAAGGTGCAATGGCACGACCTCTCGGGATTTCGCCCCGAGATTGATTGGTTTTCACGAATATCCCTGGAGGGTCGGGCTAGGTTCGTGAAGGCCAATTCAAGTAAACTCTTTTTTATTAATCAATTAATAAAATTGGATCTTGCATTCATCATTCCATACATGCATTTAGTTAATGTTTAGATCAAGATTTGAAGAAAAAAGCAAAAGGAAGAAGGAAAAGAAAAAATGAAAAAATGAAAATCAGAAAATTAAAAGATGTAATAAAAATGGGTTTTGCAAAAATGTTTTCAAAAATCCATGTTCTCTTATCAGTTTTCAAAAAGTAATTAAAATTGGTAATCAAGAGTTTTCAAGATTTAATCAGAGGTTTTCAAATTCAAATCAGACTTAGTTAGAAGATCAATAAAAGATGGAAAAAGAAGATTTTCAAAATGATAAGAAAAAGATTTTCTCACCATTTTTAGGAAGACTAAAATGGGAATTTTTTTCAAAGCAAAATAAAAACTTTAAAAAACAAAAAAATGAATAAAAGGATTTGTCACAGCATTTTCAAAATTTCCTTTTTGAAAAGAAATGGATCAACAAGAGAACAAACAGTGAAAGAGAATCGAAATAGAATTGATCGACGGTAGTTCGATCACATTCTTCGTGTCCTCGATATTTGGTTTGAAAAATGATTTTATTTTCTTTTATAACCCTTTCTTAACCATAAAGATTAAACCCGATAGATTTAGATTAGACTAGAGGTACCGTCGTTTGACGGGCGTTGTGGGGGTGCTAATCCTTCCCCACACGTAACCGACTCCTGGACTCGGGTTCTGGTTCGTAAACCGTAGAATTAGACTTAGTGTGTCTGTCGTCAAGCATGGTCCATTAGGTCTAATAGATGTAGGTGGCTAATCACACCTAGGCAAAAAAGATTAGTGGCGACTCCCTCTTTCCAAAGTCGTTTCGGCAGGGTCCCCCAGACCCGGACGTTTCGACAGCATGGTGCGCGGAAAAGGCCGGGCATTGCTTGATGTCGGCTCGGTAGGAAACTTGCATGGCCGGTTGCGGAGTGTTGGTGGCGCGGCCTGGTGCGGACATCGCCTAACATGGCGCGGATGGATTCGCGGAAGGAGCAGACAAGGTTGCGGCTGGCACGGGATGTGGTGCGGATTGAGTGGGCAAGGCCGAGCTTGGCCGGGCAGGAGGCACGGTAGTGGCTTGGCTCATCCGGGTAGGTGGCTCGGGTGGTCGGGCTAGGGATTAGGGTTTAAGGCTAGGGCTTGGGCAGCCCTGACCGGTGTTGGCCGGCCATGTGATGTCGATGGCCGGGCTATGGCCGGGTAAGATGGCTTGTGCGACACAGGCTTAGTCGGGCTGAGTCCTTGAGCAGTTTCCTTCAGTGTATTGGCTAACATCTGGGCAAAATTGTCCAATATCTTGTATATGTCAGCAGTGCTATGATCGAACAGGGGAATATAGATGAGAGTGTCGACAGACAATCGATCAGAAGCACTTAATCCTTGGTAGAAGTTTTGAGCCAATCTTCTTGAATCATAACCATGATGAGGGTTATCAGAACATAGCTTCTTAAACCTTTGCCAAAATTGGGGAAAATTCTCCACTTTGCATTGAAGAATGCTTCCAACTTTAGTTCTATGTTTAAGATCTATATCTTGCTTCTTAGTTGAGTTGTTTGGTTGGTCGATCTTCAAGGATGGTTGAACTTCTTTGTTGTTGACTTCTTTCTCCTTCTTGGCTTCTTTCGCTCGATCTTTCTTCTTTCTAAAGCTAGGGGGCTCAATTGCTTTAGACAAAGCTTCCAATGCTGGCGATATTGATAAGGAATCTTCAATAGCTCATTTCTTAACAAACTTAGAACTTATAACATAAACAAAATTGTTAGATTTCAAAGGCACTTGAGATGAAATTCTAGGGTGGATGACTTCACCATCGAATTCCATGGTCAATGAACCATTGAATACATCAATCTTGGTATGAGAAGTCTTTAGGAAAGGTCTTCCTAATAAAAGATGGCATTGATCTTTCGAATATTCCATATCCATGAAGTGGGATGTTGACCTCAACTTTTCGAAATATCTCCAAAATATCTTGATCATCATCTTCTTTCTTCGACTTCTTCAATCTTGATTGAAAAGGAATTAGGTTGGAATCGGTTTTAGGCTTGTTGGAATCGCACACACCTTTTCCTTTGGGTTGAGTTGCGGCATCTTCTTTGTTGGAACCTTCAATCGGCGTAACTCCTTTGTTATTGGGTTCATCTTCAATCTTGATTTCGGCAGGCACTTGTAATTTATCTTCCTTGGTGTAGCTCGACTCTCCTTTAGCTTGTTGATGTGCGGCAAGGGTTGGATAAGGTTCTTTCAACTCTTTTCCACTCCTTAAAGAAATTACACTGACATTCTCTCTAGGAGGTACCTTTGGTTGCGATGGAATCCTTTGTTGACCTTGTATCTTGAGATCACTCATATCGCTAGCTAATTGACTAATTTGTTTTCTCATCATCTCCATAGCTTCTTTGATTTGTTGTAACTCGATAGCTTGTGAAGATTGAAAATTAGATCTTTGGAAATTCATTGGCCTTCCTTGGTAATTGCCTTGATTCCCATATTGTTGACTTGGTTGCTCAGGTCTCCAATAAGGTTCAGGCTTCCTTTGATAAGCTCCTTGTAATCCCACAGCATTGACTCCTTGCTTGTTGTCTTCCAAAGTAGCACAAACCCTAGGCACACTTCAGAAATTCGCTTGGAACAAATCAGTGAGCATAGCGATTTGCTGATTCGTTTCTTGAAGTTGTTGCTCCAATGAGGTGGAATAGGTAGAAACTTCATTGATTCTTCTTGTAGGGCCTTCTCTTGAAAAGTCTTCTCGAGATCCAGATTGTTGAGTGTTTGCAGCCATGTTTTCCACTAAAGACTAAGCTTCGGCAGGAGTTTTGTCTATGAAAGCTCCTCCACTTGCAGAATCGATGGAAGATCTGTCAAACGGTAGTAATCCTTCGTAGAAGTACTGGATCAGCAACTGTTCATTGATTTGATGATTGGGGTAGCTCGCACAAAGTGTTTTGAAACGTTCCCAATATTTATGCATTGTTTCTCCATGGCATTGCTTAATTCCGCAAATCTCCTTCCTTATACTTGATGCTTTGTGTGCAGGAAAGTACTTTTCCAAGAACAGCTTCTTAAGACTCGTCCAAGATGTGATTGAACCAGTGGGTAGAAGGTACAACCAATCTTTTGCTCGGTCCATAAGAGTGAACGGAAAGGTTCTTAACATGAATTGATCTTCAGGAATACCTTGAATACTTGTAGATGCACAGGCAATCTGGAAATCAGTTAGATGTTGGTGAGGATCTTCTCCAGGCAAACCGTGAAATTTGGGTAAAATCTGAATAAATCCAGATTTAATCTCAAAGTTTCCATTAGTATCTGGGTAACGAATGGCTAAGCGTTTAGCATTGACGTTTGGTGCAGCTAACTCTCTCAGAGTTTTGGGTTGTTCTTCTTAAGCCATGTCTTCTGACGATGTTGAAACAACAGATCTAGGAGAACTAGGTTGAGAACTTGAATTGGATGACTCCTCTTCTTGTTGTAATCGGCTTTGTGTCTTCTTCTTCTGAAATAGTGTTCTTTCAGGCTCAGAATTGAATTCTAAGTCTTCTATACCACTACTTCTTGTCTTTGGCATGCAACTTCCTAGAAAAATCAAACAAAAGTAAAAAAGAAAAAAATTAGCGGTAACAGTTCTTAAATTAAATAAAAAGCATAAACAGAAAATAAAAATATTTTTTTAAAAGGAAAAACGGAAAAGAAAACTTTTTTTTTAAATCGTAACCCCTAATTTTTTTTATCGCAAACTTTGTTTTTTTAGAAAAATCGGAAAAAAGGAAAAACTTTTTTTTTTAGAAAAACAGACAAATAAAAACTTTTTAGAGCAGATTAATTCTTGGATCTAATCTCTCTTCACTTCCTTTCAATTCCATCATGTCGTCAATGACCATAGAAATAATCCCCACATAAACTAACTAAACTAGTTAGGGCAAGTAGGGGTCGAATCCCACAGAGAAGGGTTATATGATGAAAGAAAGAAATAAAGAAAAATCTTTTCCAAAAATCAATTAGAAAACAAGGGATTATGAATATCAATTATAAAGAAAACAATTATATTAAACTAAAAATAAAACAAAGAAAATTAAATCTAGATCTAAATCTAAGCAGATTATAAAGCAAACAATAATTATAAAGCATACTTCTTCTCCGATGGTATGATTCAATCAAATTAACTATGGATCATTGAATTAAAGGGTGAATTAAGCATCTTATTCTTGACTGACAATTGGTATAGGTTTCCTAACATGTATATTAGATAAGAGGCTGATCAAAGCTGTAGTTATCCCTTTTATTCCTTCAGCAACCAATTACTTTCTCAGGGCTTAAAGATCACTTAAGAACAAAGCATTAAGAATAGTTAATTTTACACACATGCCTACAAAGTAGAACCATACGAAGAGAAATTTCTCGCCCTCCAATAGACAAACACCCATCAGGCTGCGATCAAACAAACCTGATTTGCTACAAACAATCAAACTTGAGTGGTTAATTCTAAACTTGATCTAGCCATAGATCTTCCTCTTACATCATTAGTGACCACATAACTCAAATAAGATTCAGAATCATAAAATAAAACAGGGTTTTGACTACTATCATCAAGAACTTAACACAAAATTATAAGTATAGAAATCTCACCATAATCAATTGATTGAATTCACCAAAGGATTAGAAGTATTAAGGGTTTAGCTACTCATGGACTTAGGAAAATCCATGAGAGGCATAAGAGAACTTACAGGACTAGGGAGGAACGATTTCTCCCTCTTGAAAACCTAGGGTTGTCGCACCCCTCTATGGCTAGAGAGGGTGTCGACTTCCCCCTTCTAAAACTAGAGAAAAACATAAACTAAAGAAAGGTAGAAAAAGAGAATAAAACTATATCTATGTGAAAGTATGTCTAGTGTAATTGTGTAGTATTGTGTGTGATTTGTGATACAGGAGGTGGCTATTTATAGTGGAGGAATAAGGGGTAGGACGGTTTAGCCTTGACTTGGACTCCAAGTAGGATTAAATTTCTTCCTAGAGTAGAATCCAAGTCAAAATAGGATTCTGGAATTTTCTGGATTTCTGCAGAAACTTTGACTTGAAATTCGGGCTTGAAGATGGCAGATCTGGGCTTTGCACTTCAAAGGAAAGTTGTAGTGCTCGGAGTTAGCTTTCCAACGGCTACTTACGGGCTTAAAACGGACATCTGAGCAGAAAGTTATGGTCTTTCTACCGAGACTGCACCATTTCCTACTCCAAATAGGACTAGTTACGGGAAATTACGGGAGTTGGATATTTTGGAGGGTCCAATCGGCATTAATTGGGACCTTAACTTCAATTATGGACTTATATGGGCTGAATATAATCCCATATAAATTATCCAAAAATCCTTAACTTCCGGGCTTCTTCTGACTTTGGCTTCAATCCTTTGCAAATAAGCTACAAATCTTCAACTCTTACTTCTTGAACTAATTCTTCAATTGTCTTCAAATATTCAAAATATCTTCAATCACGAACTTCGCATCTTCAAATCTTCATTCCAAATGGCTAAGTCCATAGTTGAATAAAAAGTCACTAAAATAGCTCCAAAAAGAGTGAAAAACAATAAGTTTTCACTTTTCTTGTCTTCAAGACCTAAAAACACAAATACTAACAAAATAGGGTAAAAACACATATAAAAATAGCAAAAAGTATATAAAAATAGCTATAAAAACATACATAATTTTAGCTCGATCAGCATAGCTATTGGGAATGATTCAATGCTTTGTGTGCTGAATGCCCTTATCACAAAGTAAGTGAACCAATTCTCTTTGATTCATTCTACAATAGATTACTTCCTGAAGGCAAGAAACCAATAGATATCAACTGCAATGGTAGCTTGATGTCTAAAAGCCCTGAGGAAACAAGGGGAATACTCAATGATCTAGCCTACAGTTTACAACAATTCAGTCTTGAAGCCATATCAAACCAATCAGCCAAGGATGAGAAGAATTTAATCGATCCTGAGGAAGATGATTCGAAACATGAATCTTCAAGAATTTCTCATTGGAGGATTTCTTGAAAAGCATTGTACAAGGAGTAACAGAGGAACATAAAACGTTTCTTGATCCTCAAAGAACACTTCTTATGCAAATCAAAGGAAGTAGTAACACACATGGTTCACCATGTAATCATGTGGTTAACCACTTTGAAGAAAAAGATCCTATTGAGAGCAACTCGACCTCTCTGATCGGTCGTTAACAAATCACAAAATAATCCCCACAGATTCCTAACTAAGTAGATAGGGCAAGTAGTGGTCAAATCCCACAGAGAAGGGGAATAGACTTATCAAAAGATTAATCTTCTCTAAGAATCACTCAAAAACAGGGGACTGAAAATACCAATTATAAAGAAAAGCAATAAGTCTAAAAATAAAGCAAATTAAATTAAATCTAAACTATGGCAATTACTAAAGAAAACAATAATTAAAAGCATACTTCTTCTCTAATGGTAGAAACCAATCACTTTAACTATGGATCCTTGATTTAAAAGATGAATTTAATATTTTATTCTCAATTAGATGATTGGTCTAGAGAAATCTCTAACATGTATTTTAGATAGAATTTCCACTGGAAGGCTTAAACTATCCACATTATTCTTTAACAATTCATGTCCACTAGAAGGCTTAAAATTAAATAAGAACCAAGCACTAAAATCAATTTTTCACACATGCATAATAAGTATAACCAAACTTATTAATTCAAGCATAGCACATACAAGAATTTATAAGGTTTACCAATCCCATTGAACCCATTGGTCCCGGTGTCCAATTTGTTACCAAACAATCAAACTTGAATTGGTCCTTCTAAGCTTGATTTAACTATAGATCTATCCAATTATATCAGTAGTGGCCACATAAATTAATAATTATCAAGATCATAATATAAAATAGAGTTTAGCAAACTATAAAACCAAGAACAAATATCAAATTATAAGCACACAAATCTCAACATAATTAATTGATTTAAATCACCAAAGGATAAGAAGTATTAAGAATTTAGCTACTCATGGATTTTTCCATGAGAGGCATAAGAAAACTTACAGATTTTGAGGGGCGAAATCTCCCTTGAACAGCACCTAGGGTTATGGAACCTCTCTCCTCAAAGAGAGGTTTTGACACCCTCAACCTAAAACTAGAAGAAAAACTAAAGAAAAAGATGAAAAGAAAGATTGTAAATTGTATCTAGTTGTATTCTCTAGGGTTAACATAAGGTGGGTATTTAAAGTGGACTAATTAGACTCCTAATAGACTTAGGAACAACCTAGGACGATTTAGACTCTAACTTGGTCTGCAAGTTGGCTTAAAAGTCTTCCTTGGGCCGACTTAGAGTAAAAATCGGATTTCTGGAAAAACTGCTACTGATCAGTAACATCGACAGCAATTTTAGAACTGAAGATGACAGAATCGGGCTTCAAGCTTCAAAGCAAAGTTGTAGATCTCGGAGTCCTCTTTCCAACGTATATTCATTCGCATCATTTGGAAGTCTGAGTAAAAAGTTAGGGCCTTTTTACTGATACTGCGCATAATCCTAATCCAACTAGGACTAGTATTGCGGGAATTGAATATTTTCTTGCGCTTGTGCGACACAGATTGGGGCAGAAACCGACCCAAAGTGGGGCCCAGTTGGGCTGGTTAATCACCAATGCAAAATACTCATAAGCCCATTGTCTTCAAGGTCTCTCCAAAGTATGTCTTTATTCCTTCGCGATTTAAGTTCGATCCTTAGTTCTTTCTCCTTGAAATATTCCTTCAATGATCTTCATGGCTTCAAATTATCTTCAATGAATCTTCAATCACGAACTTTGAATCTTCAAATCTTCACTCAAAATTGCTAAGTCCATATTTGTGCAAAAAGTCATCAAAATAGCTCCAAAAAGAGTGAAAAACAACCAGTTTCCACTTTTCTTGTCTTCAAGACCTAAAAGCACAAATACTTGTAAAATAGGATAAAATCACACATAAAAATACCAAAAAGCATAGGAAAATGATCATAAAAATAAGGTCTATTTTGGCTTGATCACTCTCCAACCCATTCCTCAATTGAATTAGAAGGTGAGATTATAAAACAAATCAAGAAGCATCTAAGAATTCAATCACCCAAACCTACAAGGAAGGAAGAGCAAGACAACCAATTGATGATTGCCGACCCTCCACCCATTTCCTTACAAGATGATAAAAAGGAAGAGAAACTCTCTTGATCCTGAACAATTCCAAGCTTTCGCTAAACTTCAGGTGAACATTCCTTTACTATCAACCATTGAGAAGATTCCAAGGTATGCACTTTTTCTCAAACAACTTTGTTATGAAAAAGATAAGCTAAAAATTGATGAAGTAGTTTGAATGAATGAAGATGTATCTGCTGCATTTCAAAGACAGTTACCTCACAAATGTCAAGATTTAGGTTCTTTCTCAGTACCTTGCATAATTGGAGAACAATTCATAGAAAAAGCTATGTGTGATTTAGGTTCTGCTATAAATGTTATGCCTTACTAAATTTGTAAACAATTAGGCCTTACATTTGTTAAACCTACTGGATTATTATTCAACTAGCTGACAGAACTAATATTAGACCTGAAGCCTTTGTTGAAGATGTTTTAGTGCAGGTTAAGAACTTGATATTTCCAGCTGATTTCTACATTTTGAAGATGAACAATGATGACATTTTTTTACCTCATATGCCATTACTCTTAGGACGACCATTCCTGAGAACTGCTCGAGCCAAAATTGATGTCCACTCTAGGATTCTATTTATGGAATTCAACAGGGAGAAAATTCAATTCAACATTTACAAGGCTATGAAATATCCTAGTGAACGTCACCATGTTTTTGCTATTGATATCATTGATTTGTCATCTGAACAGGTGTTCCTGATGGACAAAGAAGATGAATATGAAGTGATCATATCGAATAACATCCATGGAGATGGAGGTGAAGATAATTCACCTAACTTACCTCAAAAAGTGAAGAATGCTATGAAAGATTTAGAGGAACCACCCCCTAGTCTTATCCAAGGTATTATGAGCATTAAAGAAAGTGAACCTTCTAACTCTGGTGGAGTTGAATTCACCACACCAAAGAAAGAATTGAAGAAGTTACCTAAAAAAAGCTCTAACAAACAGAGATGATACATTACCTATCATTATGAAAGCAAGCTTGTTCGAGTTCTAAAGATGAACAAACAAGCTATTGGATGGACACTTGATGACATTAAGGGCATCAATCCAACCATTTGTACTCATCGAATCAATCTTGAATCATATGCTACATCAGTCAGACAACCTCAAAGGAGATTAAATCCTAATCTCAACTCTGTAGTGAATGAGGAAATCTCTAAGTTACTTGAAACTGGTTTGATCTATGCTATATTTGATAGCAATTGGGTGAGCCCTATTCAAGTAGTGCCAAAGAAGTCTAGTTTTATTGTTGTGGAAAATCATGAAGGAGAATTGATACCTCAAGGAGTCACCACTGGATGAAGGATGTGCATTGACTATAGGAAGCTCAATGCCATGACAATGAAAGACCACTTTCCTCTCCCATTCATGGATCAAATGCTTGAAAGGTTAGCATGTCGATCTTATTATTGTTTCCTTTATGGTAATTTTGGTTATTTTCAGATTCCCATTTCAATAGAAGATCAAGAAAAGACTACCTTTACATGCCCATTTGGCACATATGCCTGCAAAAAAATGCCTTTTGGATTGTGCAATGCACCAGCAAATTTCTAAAGATGCATGATGAGTATTTTCCAAGATTATGTGGAAAACATCATAGAGATATTTATGGATGATTTTGCTGTCTATGGAGATTCATTTGATGCATGTCTTTCTAACTTAGAAAAAGTACTTAAAAGATGTGTTCAAACTAACCTTGTTCTTAATATTGAGAAATGACATTTCATGGTTGAACATGGAATTGTATTAGGGCATATTGTTTCTAAAGATGGTTTGCAGGTTGATAAAGAAAAGGTTGATATCATCCAAAACCTACCTTATCCAAAGACAGTCAGAGATATTCAATCCTTTTTAGGACATGCTGGTTTCTATAGAAGATTCATTAAAGACTTCTCAAAGATTTCTGCACCACTATGTCGCCTACTCCAAAAAGACATTGAGTTCGAATTTGGAGAAGACTGTAGACAAGCTTTCGATGAATTGAAGAAAGCTCTAACCTCAACACCAATTGTTAAGCCACCTGATTGGTCCTTACCATTTGAAATCGTGTGTGATGCAAATGATTTTGCAATTGGAGTTGTTTTGGGACAAAGAGATGTTAAAGTCCTACATGTGATTTATTATGCTTTAAGAACCTTGAATTCAGCTCAAAAGAAATACAACATCACTGAAAAGGAAATTATGGCAGTAGTATTTGCTCTGGAAAAGTTTAGATCATATGTTCTTGGTGCTAAATTATACTCCATTCAAAATTGAATGGCCACATTTGATTTATTTGGGTCAAACTAAGTCATTTTTTTACCAATAATTATTACAAAAATATAATTTTAAATTTTTTTAAAACAAACTTTGAAAATTTTAAAGCTTAAATTTTTTAAAACATATTTTTTAAAATTTTAATTGCATATAAA
>AWWV01013060.1:0-33827 GCA_001974805.1 Corchorus capsularis
TTTTTTTTATTATTCTTTTTTTCATTTTCCGCAAAAAAAAAAAAAATAAAACATTTTTTTATCAGATGTCACGTGGCTATTAATAAGTCATGTGGAATGGTTCACGCGAGGGAATTAGCGCGTGTTTCCCCAACAGACGAGACCGTCTGATTTTATCCCATTTTAACTCATCCCGATAACGTTAGCATCTAAATTGACACAAAGGCTAACGGCAGTACCTGAATTGTCATTCGCGGCAAACGTTAATACCTAAATTGCGCATTTAGCCATTGCTTTGTGTATGACTAAAGCCATCCAAGCGAAAGCACCTTGACCCATATCCACCGTTAACAAGTTTGCGAAATATCAAATTGGATGTGATTTAAAAGACTATGCGAGTGGTTTGTGACAATTTTTTTTTCAATAGGTAGTTTTTTTTTAAATGATATAAATAAATTTAAATATTATATTTACCTTCTAATGGGTAGTTTTTATTTAAAATAGGTAGATTTTAATTTATTTTGAATTTTAAAAAATTGAGTTTGTCTCCGAGTCAACTCGTGAGACAAACTCAGGTTTTGACTTTATAATTAGTATAGATATATAATAATATAATTAAAGCAAATTATATAATACACCGTCAGTGGAGTTTAGCAGACTACACAAGCGGATCATGAAGGATGACTTAATTAATTCAAAAAATGCATATGTGTCAACTCCACAACCCGCTTGTGGAGTCCAAAATTTACACCACCGGTGTATCAAATAATTACCCTATAATTGAACTTTGTATCATGTAAGGTGGGATAATATGGGGATAAACTTATACAAAAAGCTTTTTGTTAATTTTATTTTCCACACCAATTCATGGTAAAGAAATAAAATTAATGACATTATTCTTAGGTCACTTGCATTCTCCCATTATTATTACTTGAGAAAAAGGAGATATTATAAGTCACTCTCAGAAGCCAACTACATAAAAGTACAACGATTTGTTTTAACAAGGGTAACGACAGATGCAAGTATCATCAGGAGAATTGATGGTGTAGCAAAATCCATGAGCATCCTGCCCAAATTTTGTCCTGCAAAAATTGAAGCATTCGTTAATTTCACAACCTCCTCCATGGCCTTCCGCATCACAGCTTCCGATTGCATTCGCCATCATCGATTCATTTCCTGTTATTATAATAAATAAATTATTCAAAGTAAATTATTTATAGTTAAATCTCATCGAGTATAAGTAAAAACAAAAAGAAAAATTACCAGCAGAAATGACGAGAACAAGAAGAAAAATGGCTGAAAAAGAAAGGGTCTTCATGGCTTCTATTGCTACTTTTTTTTTTGGTACAATAGCTTCTATTGCTACTTGCTAGCTAGTTTTTATATATAATTGCTACTAAGGTATGGAATTGGAATGCTAATATTGCCAAATTGGGGTAGGGGTATATATATATGGACAATATTTTGAGAGAAGAAATTTTCTAGTTAATTGCTTTGGTATTTTTTTTTCCCTACAAGTAATTGCTCTGGTATAGTTCTTATAAGATAGGATTGTAATATCCTACCTCTGTTCCAAATTGAATGGTCATATTGGAATTTTTTTAGGTCAAACAACGCTATTTTTGACCATTAATTATTACAAAAATATAATTTTAAATTTTTTTTTAAAATAAACTTTGGAAAATTTTAAAACTTAAAATTTTTCAAAAACATATTTTTAAAATTTTAATTGCATATAAACTTTTCATAAATAATGGTCAAATATGGTTTTGTTTGACCACAAAAAATCAAATGTGGCCATTCAATTCGGAACGGAGGGAGTAATATTCTCTGATCATGCTGCTTTAAGATATCTCTTGCCAAAGAAAGAAGCAAGGCTGAGACTTATCAGATGGATTCTACTCCTGCAAGAATTCAACATTGAGATCAAGATAAGAAAGGAGCAAAGAATGTTGAAGCCGATCACTTGAGTAGAATTGAAGGGATAAAAGAAGAAGTGATGGATTTCAAAGAAACACTTCCATATGAGCATATATTCATTGTTTCTGAGTTACCATGGTATGCTGGTATTGTTAATTATGTAGTCTCGAGGAAACTCCCTGAGGGAGTAAGCAAGGCTGTGAAGAATAAGATAGTTAATGATTCAAGACATTACTTCTAGGATGATCCCTATCTTTGGAAGTTTTGCCCTTATAAGATCATTAGGAGATGCATTCCTTAAATGAATTTCAATCAATACTGAAATTTTGCCAGTCTTTATAGTGTGGTGGGCATTTAAGTCATAGGAAGACAGCCATCAAAGTGCTAGATGTTGCTCTACATTGGCCTACCCTATTCAAAGATGCTAAAGAGTATTGCAAGTATTGTCTTCAATCACAAAAGATAGGAGCAATTACTAAGAGAAATCAAATGCTACAAACACCTATATTGATTGTTGAGATATTTGATGTTTGGGGTATAGATTTCATGGGACCATTTCTACCATCTCCTCATTGTGAGTATATACTCTTAACTGTTGATTATGTTTCTAAATGGATTGAAGCAATACCAACACAAAAGAATGGTGCTGCCACTATTTCGAAATTCCTGAATAACAACATTCTAAGTAGATTTGGAGTTCCAAGATACTTGATAAGTGATCAAGGTTCACATTTCTGCAATAGAGTGATTGAAGCATTAGTAGCTAAATATGGAGTTACACACAAGGTTACAACTGCAAATCACCCTCAAACAAGTGGACAAGTATAAGTTTCAAATAGACAAATTAAGCAAATCCTGGAGAAAGCTGTTAATCCTTCAAGGAAAGATTGGAGTTTACGTTTGGAGGATGCACTATGGGCTTATAGAACTGGTTATAAGACACCCCTAGGTATGTCTCCTTACAGAATTTTTTATGGCAAGCTATGTCATTTGCCTTTTGAGTTGGAACACAAGGCATGGTGGGCTATCAAGCAATGTAAATGATACTTGGACATCAATTCAGAAGAGTAGCTATATGTGTGTAGCTGCACATTATGTTGATGATGATTGGAAATGGGTTAAAAGGATAATAAACTTTTATCCAATCTCGAGTCATAAGGGGGAGATGTTTGGGGAAGCTTTAGAGAAATGTTTGAAGGATTGGGGCTTAGAAAGGGTGTTTTGTGTAACTGTTGATAATGCCACTAACAATCATGTGGCTGTCGGGTACTTGAAGAAGAAATTTTGAAGGAAAAGACTTGTCTTGTGGGTGGGAAATTTTTGAATATGAGATGTGTAGCTCGCTCACATCTTAAATTTGATTGTTGGAGATAGATTAAAGGAGTTTAATCTTTCTGTTGCGAAGATTAGAGAAATTCATTAGGTCTTCAAATGCAAGATTAGAAAAGTTTATGGAATGTGCTAAAGAGGAAAAGGTGAAGTGAGAAGTATGAGAAAGATTTTGAGGCTTTTGATGATTGTGCCTTGATGTTTGCACTAGGTGGAATAGCACCTTTTCGATGCTTAATGTAACTGAGAAGTATGAAAAAGCTTTTGAGGCTTTTGAGGATGTTGATCCTCATTATAGAGAGCATCTTAGAGGTGATGGGGGGAAGCCTACTAGTTTTGATTTTGAGGTTGCTAGGTCTTTATGTGTTTTCCTTAAGAGGTTTTACACTTTGACAGTTAAAGTGTTAGGGACTTCTTATGTCACTTCTAGTAGTTTGTTGGATGAAGTGTTTAAGGTATTCGTTGCCTTGAAGGCTTTGGAAAACACCCCTCACCAGAGTTGGGCATGATGGCGGCAAGGATGAAGGTAAAATATGACAAGTATTGGGGGCAGATTGACATGATGAATATGGTGATATATGTGGCTACCATTCTTGACCCTAGGAAGAAGCTATAATTTGTGGATTTTTGCATTAAGAGGATGTATAATGATGCTGACTATTCTGCTTTACTGAAGACAGTGCAAGAAGCTACAAAAGAGCTATTTGAAGAATACAAGAAATTGTTGATCCTGAAAAAGAGTCTGGTAGTGGTGGTAATCAAGCTACTATGAATTCGGCAGTCACTTCTTTTGATCCCCTTGGTGATGGCAATGATGACAGTGCTATGGACATGTTCTGGAAGCATGAAATTAAGTCCAGGAAAGAGGAAAATAGATCTAAATTGGATGTATATTTGAAAGAGGATCTAGAAAAAAAAGTGGAGATTTTGATGTACTTGGTTGGTGGAAGATAAATAGCCCACGGTTTCTGATTCTTTCTTGCATAGCAAGAGATGTACTTGTTGTTCTCGTATCCACTGTGGCTTTTGAGAGTGCTTTTAGCACTGGTGGTCGTGTCCTTGATGTATACTAAAGCTGCCTCAATTCGGAGTTCGTTCAAGCCCAAGTTTGTGGACAAGATTGGCTACGGGGCTCTTTGGACTTCAACCTTGGTGCTGACATGGAGGAGCAATCCGAGTTTGATGAACTAGCCCAAGGTAAACTACTAAACTTATTACTTGCCTATTTCATTATTTTAACTTCTGTTTTTCAGCTAACAATCTAACTTGCACTTTAAATGTAACTTTTATAGAATTGATAGCTGAGGAAGGATTGGGACTTTTTAGGTATGTTTCATTAATCAATATTACCGGAAATTGAAAATGGTATATTATCTCCTAAACTGATTGGTTTTCGCCTATTTGGTCTAACTGCCTTTTGCCTTTTTAGATGATGTTGCTGGTGTTTTTTGGCCTTGTAAGTAAACTGATGTGAATACTAAACTGAAGAATGAAGACACAAAAGACTTTCTGTAAATGCTTTCTTACTGCTGGTGTTGGTGGCTGGACCTGGTACCTTCTTTTTTGTAAATGGATTTAGAATCTTTAGATTGTAGATTCTCAATTCGTGATGATATTTTTTTGCCTTGTTGCTGCTGGTTTAATTTTATTGGCTTATAGTTATTACTTTGCTAGTGGCTACTTGGGTCTTGGAGAACTGCAAATATTTTGTTGATTCATGGATGATAGATGATAGTCATAGAATTGCTCTCCCAAGGTTTTTTGTGAAGTGGGAGACTTATCAAGCTTAGTGTTAGTGTATAGATTAGCAAACTTTATATATGCTAATGAGTTAATTATTTAGTATGCAGCAACATTTTATTAGATATTTGTATTGTATTGTAATTTGTAACTATTGTTCTTTGCTAGGGTTGAATTCACCCTTGTGAAGGTTGAATCAAGTGGGTTCAAAGTGGGATAGTTGTTTTGACCTCTAGAAAGGTCGAAATGGACCTCCCCATAGGTTGAAACAGCTCCCCATTTTTTACTCACCTAATTCAACCTTCACAAGGGTGAATTCAACCTTGATAGGGTTGAATCAGGAATTTTCCAGAATTTTTTTTAAAATAAATTAGCAGATAAATTTTTTTTAAGAAAGTGACATACCCCAAAACCGACCAACCGACCAAAACCGACATCGGTCGGTGGCTGGCGGTTTTAGGGGTGTGCCGGTCGGTGGTCGGTGGAAGATGCCATGTCGGGCGGTTGTTGATTTCTAAAAAATTTCATGAATTTATGACATCATCTTATTATTTATTACATGTAGACTCTCTATTAGACTCACTCCTCCCCCACTTAAAAGACACATTGCCCGCAATGTGGAATTATGTCTCTCTTAAGTGATGGTTAAAAGATATGCTTGAAGTTATGCACTTTTTCACACATATGCATTCATAAAGAGGCAAGCAATAGAAGAAATAAGCAATCAAAGCAAAACAAGAAAAATTAAATGGAGATAGGGTTTAAGAAAGCTTCTCTATTTCCAAGCATAAGCTCCATTCGATTTCTTCCTTGTTGTTGTCGAAAACTAAGCTCCTCTTGCTCTTCTTGTGTCTTTTATTAATGTGAATTCCTAAAAAGAAAAGATAAAATAAAATAAAGGAAAATTAAGGGTTAGTAAAAATATTGGGTTGCCTCCCAATAACCGCTTTTCTTTAACGTCTTTGGCTAGACTGCCTTAAAGAAATTTATTCTTCAAGGGTGTAGGAATTTTGGATGTATTCCTTCAACAAATCCTCAATGGAATTACTCTCATCGATGATTTTGATAATTTCAATTTGAATGTTGTCAAGTCTTGAAAGTATCAAAGAATATAAAGTAGCAAGATTGATCGGTCGTTGATCAAATCACAAGATAATTCCCCACAAACCAATAACTACTAGCTAGGGCAAGTACGGGTCGAATCCACATGGAGAGAGGATAATTTCTTCACTAATTAATTATGTTAAAAAGAGTAATTTGAAAGAAGAGATTTTGGTAATTCTAAATTAAAACTAACAAAATAAATTAAAAGCAAAGTAAATTAAGTAATCAACTATGTTAAACAAGCCTCCAATATAGAATCTATTTCACCCTTGACAATATTAGCATGGATCATCGACACAAAACAAGAATTTGATATTAATTGCCAATCAATTAAGCATCATAAATTATTCCAAAGTAGTATATATCCTAAGACGTAGGCTTCAACTTTCCTTATAACAAAATAATCTCCCTAAAATCTTAGACAACTCTACTTAAATAAATGGTATAGGAACAGACGTGATGCTAATTCCAACATGCTAAGAGAATTAGTCTTGCTACAAGCTAAAACTATTCCTATTGTTCCAATCTAGGTGTTACCCTCTTCATAGAACAAGCATTAAGCTTTACTTATCCACATGCATGATAAATCAATACCAAACTTGCCTACATCAATTTCCATCTCGACCTAAAGATTTCAACAAGATTTGATATCCCAATGAATCTAGAACATCTAGTTCAATTGTCACTTGTGACCAACATCAACTTAACATAAGCCAACTTGAATCTAACTTTAGCATTCATACTTATCAAGATAAGTAGGCCTCCAAATCCATCAAAACATGAACACATAAATTGAAGTACAGAGATAAGAAACATCTTCCAGCAGAAATCAAATTATTAAGAACAAAAGTCTCCCCATAAATTAAATGTCAAGAGATCAATATGATTCTACCTTGGAGAAATAAAAGATTAGCTACTCATGAATTGAGTAGCCATCAAAACAAAAAGGAATAGAAAAACCTAGAGTATGGCCGACGGCTTCCTTAGCTCCAATCTTCAACCTAATTCGCCAACTCCCCCTTTTCTAGAGAAAAAATGTGTCTATTTATACTAGAGACTTAGGGCTAACTTAACCTAGGACAAAATAGACATTTTAACTCATTAAACCATCTTCAAAAGAGTGGAATTTCGTCCTCTAGGTCTGGGCTATCTTCAAATACCGAATTTGGACAGATCTCATCAACTTGGGCTTGATTTCATGGGCTTTTCTAGATCCAGCATGTCTACAGAAACTTCAGGGGCATTTTTGTCCACGATAACGGCAAAACTTAGCTTCGAGCAAAACACAAAATTTGTAGATCTTGGAGTTAGCTTTCCAACGCCTACCCATTTACCTCATTCGGAGTTCTGGATCAAAAGTTATGGCCAAAATAGAGAAGGGTCGCCAAATCTGAAAACAATTGGAGAAGCTTCAAGGTGAAGTGACACATGATGGCTGCTGGTGCGCACGCAGGTGCTGACCTCGACTCCACCTGGGCGCCCATGTTATTGGCTTGTGCGCCCAGGGCGTTGGCCTCAGGCCCCAGGTCGCCTGCGTCCATATGGGTGCTGGGTGGTGCTCCCGACTGGCGCTGGGCGCCCATGCGGCATGCTTGGCACACCATGTGGTTTTCCTCGCGCCCCATGTGCTCCAGTGCTACGACGCCATTTGACATGTCTTTTTGCCTTGAAATTCAACCTTGCTTCTTTGCTTCGAACTCTTGAAAATCAATCTTATGATGATAAAATTGACTCTTCAAGCTCTTCAATCACAATCATGTTGGCTCCATTCTTCGTAGAAAGTTCATGAAAAACCTTTGTACCTAAAAACGACCAAAATAGCTCCAAAAAGCACCTAAATCATCATATTTGCACAATCTACCTCTTTAACACCTACAATCACAAATGTAAGCATTATAGGGCAAAATCTAGCACAGATGCATTCAAAAGCATAGGAAAATGACCATAAAAATATGCATAGTTTTGGTCTGATCATATTTCCCCCACACTTAAACTTTGCTAGTCCCTAGCAAACTAGTGTACTTTTCTCAAAAGAAAGGGTAAACAATTTCAATTGCACATACATATCAAGAGATAATCTAACCATGAAGTCAAGAGAGCAAAGAATAATGAGAATACTTAATCTCAAAATCAAGCAATAACAAGCATCATCATTCTTAAGTAAACATAATAAGAGAAGTTCAATTCACTTACCACCCTCCTCTTCACATGACCATTACTAACTATAAGCTTGTGTATACATCTATTTCCAAAGAAAAAGTACTATCATGGATATTAATCAAAGATTAGGATGGTTTTAGAAAAAACGACTCACTTTTAAGAGACAAGGTTACTAACCTTAGAAGTGTCCCTTTATTTTTTTGAGGTTACTAACACTCATTTTTTTTATAAGAGGGACAATATTTCCGCAATTCCATGCCTCTTATCCTCTTTCCAAGGGTTACTAACTCCTTTTGTTAAAGAAAAGAGTGACAACAATGGATTTTTTTTATAAGCAGAAATACCTCTTCTCCTCCCTTCATGAAAGCACTTCTTTCCTAAAGATGTAGCTACCCTTACTACCCCCACACTTATGTCTTGACATATCCATGACATACCTTCATATTTGTAATCAAGAATCAATCCAAGTTCTAGAAGTAATAAGTCATGAAAGCATTAGATAAATAAGCTTATATCACAATCTCAAATTATGCTTAATTCTAAGAAATCAAATGCATGCTAAAACTTAATCAAAGATTAAAGCATTCTTAACATTCTAAGCATCAATCTTTCATAATTAAACCAATCACTTAACATGTATATAATAATTAAAATCGAATTTTCCATAATTTCAAGAGGGAAGAAACTACCTAACCATTCCTTTCCAAAAAAAACTAAACCTAAAGTTAATACCAAAACTAAATATGCAAAAATTATTCCACTTTCATAGGTGTACGGCGGCACTTAGCTCGTGACGCAAGCCATTTCAACCTAAGACTGAAGGGGTACTTAGGAGGTGTTATGTCACCTGAGGGTTTACTTAACTAGAACGATACCCACAAATATTTTATTATTATTTTTTAAGTAAACTAAGATGACTAATATATTAAGCATTCACCTATCTCCTCCCCCACACTTAAATTCAACATTGTCCTCAATGTGAAAGTAAACAACAAATCAAACAAATAAAGGTTGCTTGCGAAAATTAAAGAGTTGAAGGTTGAGCGGCATACCTTCTTTGGTTGATGAAGTTGCAACTTAGACGTAAAAACATTAATGAAATTAAAAGGGGAAAAGGGAAAGGGAAAAACTTAATTTTCTCATTGAAAAGAAAATAAAAACACGCTTAAAAGAAATAACTACTACCTAAGTGCATAAAAGTAAAATTAAGATTTCTAAGAGCTAAGTTCAATCAACAGGCCCATCAATAGCCTTCTCCATAAGCTCAACAAATTCCTCCAAGCTTTGGACAATCCCATTGAGTTCCTCTTGAATTTGCAACAGACGATCTCGAAGGCTTTTGATCTTGACAAAAATAGGGTGAGTGGTTGACTCTATTCGTTCCTCCTCTTGCTCAACTTCCTCTCCATTATCTTTGGATTTACAATTTAGGTCTAAACTTGGGTCAGATTCAGAAGAAATTGAAACAAAAGACTTTTCTTTTACCTCTTCAACCTTAGGAAGGTTGGTCATCAAAGGCATCGGTGGTGGAGCACCTCTCTCAACCCTACATAAAGTAGCAACAAGTGGTGGTCTCACATGATTGTGGTGAGAGGAAGATACGGCATAGGTGTTGTATGGAGCATAGCGGCTCGGCATGGGTGGAGGGCGGTAGGGAGGGCGATAGGGTTTTCTTCCATAACCATCAATATGTGGCATATTGCTCCATGGTGCAGGCCTTGCTCCCATCCATGGCTTGGATCTCCTTGAAGGTCCTCTTGGGTGGTGGTAGCGAGGTTGTCCAAAGCGAGGCTTTTCTCGGGGGAAAAACGTAGCATTGGTCATGCCATCATCATCAATTTCGGCATTCAAAATTAAAAAACGTAGGCTTTTCACTTGCTCTTTATATGCGGCCTTAACCTTTTTCCACATACCTTGAGAGATCATTCGAGCTTTGAAATCGAGTTTGGAAGCTACATCTTCGGCGGGAAGGTTGTCCACCATGGCAAGGATCTCACGGCAATCCTCCCTTGTGAATTGGCCTTCAAAATTCTCATCATACAAGCTCCCATAATCCTTGAATTGAGCTCTCAAAGATTCAAATTGCGCTTCAAAATCAGCCATGATTTGTGTGTGTGTCGACAAAAACAAGTGAGCAAAAGAAAAATTCAACAACTCTACACAACTCCAAACGACACTATGTTAGTTTTCTCAACTCAATTCTTCCAAAATTAAAATAAATATGCAAATTGAAAGCTTAATATCTAAAGAATAAATCTGGAAAATTAAATTGAAAGAGAAAAGAAGAAATTGTACTTCTAAGGCCAGCGGTAGTGATGTGAAGAAAATAAAGGGGTAGAACTCCCTTTATATAGTGAATTAATCCTAGTTCTAGAAGAATTTGACCTAAACTTGGAGAATAAGTAAAGGAAATTACCTAGGAAACATTTAGGAAGAGTTCAAACCTGATTTGGAAAGGAAAAAGTTCGGATTAAGGTGGCTTAGGATCGAAATCCTAGTCCAATTTGGTAGTGGGGTTGTGCTGACAAACCATCAGGATTGGGCTGGGGGCTACGCTATTTTGCATGGGCGCTGAGGCTTTCGGCCTGGGCGCCTATCGACAATCAGGCTCCAGGCCGGCTGGGGCCTGGCGAGTGTCGCCTGGGCGCTGAGGCAATCTGCCTGGGTGCCCAGCGACAGTCGAGCCCTAACTCGCCTGGTGCTGCGGCCTTGTCGGCATGGTTCCTTCATGTATCGACATGGGTTCTTAGTTATTCTATATGGGTCCCCATGTAATGCACATCTACAATTCCTTAATCCAAATATGTAAATTCAATTAAAATTCACAAATAATCATAATCAAAGTTTGAATATACTTCCCTTGCTTCCTTGGTGTGGCTTAGGTCTTAGAATCCTATAAAAACGAAAAACACAAAGAGTAAAAACATAAAAATTAAAGGTTAGTCAAATTAAATTGGGTTGCCTCCCAATAAGCACTTGTTTAAAGTCATTAGCTTGACTTCCCCAATGTTACTCTTCAGAAGGAAGGTAGATTGGATCTTCCAAGTCGATTTCCTCCATCAAATATGTTTGCTCTCGCTCAAAGAATGGTTTGAGGCGTTGTCCGTTGACTTTATAGATCTCAGTATCGCCTGGTTTGCGTATTTCAATGGCTCCACTTGGAAATACTTTGCAACTACATAAGGTCCACTCCATCTTGATTGTAGTTTACCAGGGAACAACTTCAACTTGCTATGGTATAAAAGAACCTTTTGCCCTTCATGAAAACTCTTGTGTAAAATTCCTCGATCATGAATTGCTTTGGTCCTTTCCTTATAGATCCTCGAGCTCTCATAGGCATCATTCCTAATCTCCTCAAGTTCTTGCAATTGAAGTTTCCTTTGTAAACCAGCTTGATCAAAATTGAGATTGCATTGCTTGACTGCCCACCATGACTTGTGTGTTAATTCCACAAGTGACATGCCTTTCCAAACACAATTCTATATGGTGACATACCAATTGGTGTTTTGAAAGCGGTTATATAAGCCGATAAAGCATCATCTAGTCTCAAGCTCCAATCCTTTCCATTCACGTTCACAGTCTTCTCGAGAACTTATTTCACTTGATGATTAGATACTTCAGCTTGACCACTAGTTTGAGGGTGATATGAAGTGGATATCTTGTGTGTCACTCCATACATCTCTACTAGTGATTGCACAAGTTTATTACAAAAGTGAGTACCTTTACCACTAATGAGGGCTCTTGGAATTCCAAATCAGTGGACGATGTTGCTCTTCAAGAATTTAACCACAGTCTTTGCATCATCCTTTTCTGTAGCAATGGCTTCAACCCACTTGGAGAGATAATCCACAGCTAACAAGATGTACACTTTCTTACCAGAGGAAGGAAATGGTCCCATGAAGTCTATTCCCCAAACATCAAAGACCTCCACCACGAAGATGGGGTTTTGAATCATTTGGTGTCTCTTGGAAATGTTTCCCATCTTTTGGCATTCTGGGCATGTTTTGCAAAACTCATAAGAATCTCGAAAAATTGTTGGCCAGTAGAATCCACTATCCAAAATCTTTCTTGCGGACTTCTTATGTCCAAAATGACCTCCACATGCATAAGTATGGCAGAACTTCAATACTGATTGAATGTCTTCATCAGGGATGCAACGCCTTATCATTTGATCAGAACCATACCTCCATAGATGTGAATCATCCCAAAGATAGTGTTTAACATCACTCACGATCTTGGCTTTAACTCCTCTACTTGCATTTGGGGGTAGCTTTCTTGTCACCAAAAAGTTTGCAATGTTTGCATAACAAGGTATGTGGGAAACAACAAATAATTGCTCATAGGGTAGTGCTTCATTGAGTGCAATGTCTTCCTCCTTACCTTCAATTCTGCTTAGATGATCAGCCACTACATTCTCGGCTCCTTTCTTGTCTTTAATTTCCATGTTAAACTCTTGAAAAAGCAAAAGCCAATGCATGAGTCTAGCCTTGGTTTCTTTCTTGGCCATGAGATAACGAAGTGCAGCATGATCTGAATAGATTGTCACCTTTGATCCCAAGATTTATGACCTAAATTTCTCTAAGGCAAAAACAACGGCAAGCATCTCTTTCTTAGTGGTTGTGTAGTTCTTCTGAGCAGAATCAAAAGTTCTTGAAGCATAGTAGATGACATGAGGTATCTTATCTACTCTTTGACCTAAAACAGCTCCAAGTGCAACATCACTTGCATCGCACATGATCTCGAAAGGTAGATTCCAATCAGGTGGTTTTACGATTGGAGTAGTGGTGAGGGCAATCTTCAACTTATCAAACGCTTCCTTGCAATCTTCCCCAAACTCAAATTCAACATCTTTCTGAAGCAAACGACACATTGGCGTAGATATCTTCGAGAAATCCTTGATGAATCTTCTATAAAAACCGGCATGACCTAAAAATGAGCGAATATCTCGAACACAAGTGGGGTAAGGCAAATTCTGAATGACATCAATCTTTGCTTTATCTACTTGTAATCCATCCTTAGAAACCACATGACCTAATACAATGCCTTGTTCGGCCATGAAATGGCACTTCTCATCATTTAGTACTAAGTTCGTCTCTACACATCTTTTTATCACAAGCTCTAAGTTATGCAGGCATCTATGAAAATCATTTCCATAAATAGTAAAGTCATCCATAAATACCTCCATAATCTCCCCTTGGTAGTCTTGAAAGATGCTCATCATACACCTTTGAAATGTTGCAGGGGCATTGCACAAACCAAAGGGCATTCGAGTGTAGGCAAACGTACCATAGGGACAAGTGAATGTTGTCTTCTCTTGGTCTTCTAGGGCGATTGGTATTTGAAAATATCTTGAGTAACCATCCAAAAACAATAGTAAGCATGACAAGCTAGCATTTCCAAAACTTGATCCATAAAAGGGAGTGGAAAAGGATCCTTCCTTGTAGCAGAATTTAGCTTCCTATAATCGATGCACACTCTCCATCCATTTTGAAGTCTTTGAGGAACTAGTTCTCCATCCTTGTTTTCCACAACAGTGAATCCAGATTTCTTGGGTACTACTTGGACAGGGCTTGATCGAGCTCAAATTATGCATGTTTTTATAGCTATTTTTCTATACTTTTTGCTATTTTTATATGTGTTTTTACCCTATTTTGCTAGTATTTGTGGTTTTAGGTCTTGAAGACAAGAAAAGTGAAAACTTGTTGTTTTTCACTCTTTTTGGAGCTATTTTGGAGACTTTTTACTCAACTATGGATTTAGCCATTTGGAATGAAGATTTGAAGATGCGAAGTTCGTGATTGAAGATATTTTGAAGATTTGAAGATAATTGAAGAATTAATTCAAGAAGCAAAATTGAAGATTTGGAGCTTTATTTGCAAAGGATTGAAGCCAAGTCCAGAAGAAGCCCTGAAGTTGAGGATTTTTGGATTATTTATATGGGAATATACTCAGCCCATATAAACCTATAATTGGAGTTGAAATCACAATTTGTAGGCCTAATATCCAAAAGAATATCCAAATCCCGCAATAATCCCGCAGATTTGCGATATAAGCCCGATTTCAGTGCAGTCTTCGTAAAAAGGCCATAACTTTCTGCTTAGATGTTCGTTTTAAGCCCATGAGTAGCCATTGGAAAGCTAACTCCGAGCTCTACAACTTTCTTTTGAAGTGCAAAGCCCAGATCTGCCATCTTCAAGCCCGAAATTCAAGTCCAAGTTGCTGCATAATTCCAGAAAATTTCAGAAAATTCTAGAGTTCTCATCTAACTTGGAGTCTACTTTAGGACGACACCTAATCCTACTTGGAGACCAACAAAAGGCTAAACTATCCTACCCTATTCCTCTAGTATAAATAGCCACCTCCTGTATCACAAATCACACACTTACACTTATACTTTTACACATCACAAATTCTCTTTTTCTACCTTTCTTTAGTTTTTAGGTTTTTCTCTAGTTTTAGAAGGGGGAGAAGTCGACACCCTCTCTAGCCATAGAGGGGTGCGACGTACCTAGGGTTTTCAAAGAGGAGATTCCGCCTCTCCCTACCTCTATAAGTATTCTTATGCCTCTCATGGATTTTCCTAAATCCATGAGTAGCTAAATCCTTAATACTTCTGATCCTTTGGTGAATTCAATCAATTGATTATGGTGAGATTTCTATACTTATAATTTTGTGTTAAGTTCTTGATGATAGTATTCAAAACCCTAGAATAATTTTATGATTCTGAATATTATCTGAATTATGTGGCCACTAACGATGTAAGAGGAAGATCTATGACTAGATCATACTTAGAATTAATCACTCAAGTTTGATTGTATGTAGCAAATTAGGTTTGTTTAATCGCTGCTTAATGGGTATTTGTCTACCGGAGGGCGAAAAATCTCTCTTCGTATGGTTCTATTTATAGGCATGTGTGTAAAATTAACTGTTCTTAATGCTTTGTTCTCAAGTGATCTTTAAGCCCTAAGAAAGTAATCGATTGCTGAAGGAATAATAGGGATAACTGCAGCTCTAATCGGCCTCTTATCTAAAATACATGTTGGGAAACCTATATCAGTTGTCAGTCAAGAATAAGATGCGAAATTCACCCTTTAAATCGAGGATCCATAGTTAATTTGATTGAAGGATACCACCTTAATTTGCTTTATTAATCTGCTTTAGATTTAGATTTAGATTTAGATTTGCTTTGCTTTATTTTTAGTTTAATTGTTTTCTTTATAATTGTTATTTACAATCCCCTGTTTTCTAATCGATTTTTGGAAAAGATCTTTCTATCTTTTTATTGTTCATCACATAAACCTTCTCTGTGGGATTCGACCCCTACTTGCCCTAGATATTCTAGTTAGTTAATTGTGGGGATTATTTTTATGGTTATAGATGACACGATCATAAATTTTGGCGCCGTTGCCGGGGAAGGGAATTGAATTGAGAAAAAGTGAAGAGAGATTAGATCCAAAAATTAGTTTTTTGTTTTGTTTTCCGTTTTTTCTAAAAAAAAAATTTGTTTTTGCGTCAATAAAAAAAAAGTGTTTTCCGTTTTTCCGATTTTTCTAAAAAAAAAATTTATTTTTCCGTTTTTAATTTTAGGGTTTCCGATTTTTCTTTTAAAAAATTAATTATTTTTCTTTTTCCGTTTTTCCTTTTAAAAAAAATATATTTTATTTTCTGTTTCTGCTTTTTATTTTATTTAAGAACTGTTACTGCTAATTTTTCTTTTTAGTTTTGTTTGATTTTTCTAGGAAACTGCATGCCAAAGACAAGAAGTAATAGTACTGAAGATTTAGAATTCAATCCTGAGCCTGAAAGAACACTATTTCAGAAGAAGAAGAAAACACAAAGTCGATTACAAGAAGAGGAAGCATCCAATTTAAGTTCTCAACCAAGTTCTCCTAGATCTACTGTTTCAACATCGTCAGAAGACATGGCTGAAGAAGAACAACCCAAAACTCTGAGAGAGTTAGCTGCACCAAACGTCAATGCCAAACGCTTAGCCATTCGTTACCCAGATACCAATGGAAACTTTGAAATTAAATCTGGATTTATTCAGATTTTACCCAAATTTCACGGTTTGCCTGGAGAAGATCCTCACCGACATCTAACTGATTTCCAGATTGCTTGCGCATCTACAAGTATTCAAGGTATTCCTGAAAATCAATTCATGTTAAGAACCTTTCCGTTCACTCTTATGGACCGAGCAAAAGATTTGTTGTACCTTTTACCCAATGGTTCAATCACATCTTGGACGAGCCTTAAGAAGCTGTTCTTGGAAAAGTACTTTCCTGCACATAAAGCATCAAGCATAAGGAAGGAGATTTGCGGAATTAAGCAACGCCATGGAGAAACAATCCATGAATATTGGGAACGTTTCAAAACACTTTGTGCGAGCTGCCCCAATCACCAAATCAATGAACAGTTGCTGATCCAGTACTTCTACGAAGGATTACTACCGTTTGACAGATCTTCCATCGATTCTGCAAGTGGAGGAGCTTTCATCGACAAAACTCCTGCCGAAGCTTGGTCTTTAGTGGAAAATATGGCTGCAAACACTCAACAATTTGGATCTCTAGAAGACTATTCAAGAGAAGGCCCTACAAGAAGAATCAATGAAGTTTCTACCTATTCCACCTCATTGGAGCAACAACTTCAAGAAACAAATCAGCAAATCGCTTTACTCACTGATTTGTTCCATGCGAATTTTTCAAGTGTGCCAAGGGTTTGTGCGACTTTGGAAGACAACAAGCAAGGAATCAATGCTGTGGGATTACAAGGAGCTTATCAAAGGAAGCCTGAACCTTATTGGAGACCTGAACAACCGAGTCAACAATATGGGAATCAAGGTAATTTTCAAGGAAGGCCGAATTTCCAAAGACCTAATTTTCAATCTTTACAAGCCATTGAGTTACAACAAATCAAGGAAGCTATGGAGATGATGAGAAAGCAAATAAGCCAATTAGCTAGTGATTTGAGTGATCTCAAGACACAAGGTCAACAAAGGATTCCATCACAATCAAAGGTACCTCCTAGAGAGAACGTTAGTGCAATTTCTTTAAGGAGTGGAAAAGAGTTACAAGACCCTTATCCAAACCACGCCGCACATCAACAAGAAGAAGGAAAGCCGAACTACACCAAAGAAGATTTACAAGTGCCTGCTGAAATCAAGATTGAAGATGAACCCAATAACAAAGAAGCTGCGCCGATTGAAGATTCAAACAAGGAAGATGAAGGAAAAGGTGTGTGCGATTCCAACAAGCCTAAAACCGATTCCAACCTAATTCCTTTTCAATCAAGATTGAAGAAGTCGAAGAAAGAAGATGATGATCAAGATATTTTGGAGATATTTCGAAAAGTTGAGGTCAACATCCCACTTCTTGATGCCATTCAACAGATTCCGAATTATGCAAAGTTCCTCAAGCAACTTTGTACCAACAAGAAGAGATTACAAGGTAAAGTAAGCGCTGGAGCTAATGTCTTTGCTGTGCTTCAAAAGAGTTTACCTCCTAAGTGCAAAGATCCAGGTACGTTTTCTATTGCTTGTTCTATTGGAAGAAGTATTATAGAGAATGCGATACTTGATCTTAGTGCTTCTTTAAGCGTGATGCCTTATTCTTTCTACAAATCTTTAAATCTTGGTCCATTGAAGAATACTGATGTTATTCTGCAATTAGCTGACGGATCTTTGGTTTATCCCAAAGGTGTTTTAGAGAATATCTTAATCAAAGTTGAGCATCTGATTTTTCCAATCGACATATTCATCATGGATATGGAGTATTCGAAATATCAATGTCCTCTTTTATTAGGAAGACCTTTCCTAAAGACTTCTCATACCAAGATTGATGTATTTAATGGTTCATTGACCATGGAATTTGATGGTGAAGTCATCCACCCTAGAATTTCATCTCAAGTGCCGTTAAAATCTAACAATTTTGTTTACGTTATAAGTTCTAAGTTTGTTAAGAAAGGAGCCATTGAAGATTCTTCATCAACAAAGCCTGATCGGATTTCCAAAGGAAGACAAAGAATAATGGACATTCGACAACGCTACAACGAGACTTTCCACCAATTTTGGAGGAGATTCAAGCAGCTGTGTGCCGGTTGCCCTGATCATGGATTCAAGGAAGAAATTTTAATCCAATTCTTCTATGGAGGATTGGGACTTAAAGATCGAGTTCTTGTTGATTCTTTCAGTACTAAACCACTGCATGAAAGAACCCCGGAGAAAGCATTCAATGTTCTTGATGAATTATCTCGGAGGACGAGATCTTCAACCTCCCATGAGAAGAAAGATCGAGCAAAAGAAGTCAAGAAGGAGCTAGAAGTCAACAACAAAAAAGTTCAACCGCCCCTGAAGATCGATCAACCAAGCAATTCAACTAAGAAGCAAGATATAGACCTTGAACATCGAGCTAAAGTTGCAAGCATTCTTCAACGTAAATTGGATAATTTTCCCCAATTCTGGCAAAAGTTTAAGAAGCTATGTGCTGCTCACCCTCATCATGGTTATGATCAAAGAAGATTGGCTCAAATCTTCTACTAAGGACTAATAGCTTCTGATCGATTGTCTATCGACACTCTTATCTATATTCCCCTGTTCGATCACAGCACTGCTGACATATACGAGATATTGGAGAATTTTGCCCAGATGATAACCAATACATCGAAGGAAGCTGCTCAAGGACTCAGCCCAGTTAAGCCCATGCCACACAAGCCAGTATGCCCGGCTGCAGCCTGGCCATCGACCTCATATGGCCGGCCAACACCGGCCAAGGCATCCCAAGCTTGTGCGACATCAAGCCTTGCCGCGCCTAGCTCGGCCACACCCGAGCCACATGTCCGGACGCCACCAGCATCTGTCGTGCCGCCTGCCCGGCCTTAT
Organism: Corchorus capsularis; assembly: GCA_001974805.1. Lineage (NCBI taxonomy): Eukaryota > Viridiplantae > Streptophyta > Magnoliopsida > Malvales > Malvaceae > Corchorus > Corchorus capsularis. The sequence continues at coordinate 19,106 of AWWV01013060.1, forward strand.
CCGCGCACCATGCCCGGCCAATGCCATGTCATCCGCGCGCCTTACCGAGCCACCACGAGACTATGCCGCGCCATGCCGAGTTACATCTATGCCATCGCCTAATGCTTTGATTTTTTCAAGTCTTGATAAAATTCAACTTGAAACTATCAAAATCATTGAAGAGAGTAGAGTTATCGAGGACCTGTTGAAGGATTACACCCAAAATTCCTTCACCCTTGAAGAATAACCTTTTTTAAGGCAGTCTAGCCAAAGACCTTAAAGAAAGACGCTTATTGGGAGGCAACCCAATATTATTTTTACTAACCCATAATATTTTTCTTTGTTTGATTTTTCTTTTCTTTTTTAGGAATTTCTGTGCCAAAGGAGACAAAGAAGTTTTTCATCGATATGAAGAAATCGAATGGAGCTTATGCTTGGATTAAACCCCTAAGTTTTCTTAAACCTTAACTCCATTTAATTTTTCTTGCAATGCTTTGATTGATTTTTCTTTGATATGCGATACATATAGATATAGATATAAGTTAATTAGGATTAAAAGATGCATACATACTTTTGCTTTGATTTTCCACGCTTGTTTATACATTGGGGACAATGTATCTTTTAAGTGTGGGGGAGTGAGTCTAATTACATAGAAATTGGTATAATTTTTTCGAAAATTTTGACAAAATTTTGATTTTATATGCATCTATTGAGTTATTGATTTGATTTTTGATTGATGATATCTTAGAATTTTTAAGAATGATTGATTCATTGATTTATTTATAGTATGATATCTTATTTCTTAGATTAGGTATAATTGAAGTTTGTGATATGAGCTTATTGCTTATTATGTTTATGATTGCCTATTTCTAGAACTTGTGTTTAATTTTTACTGACACTACACTTATGAGAGTATTTTATGAATATGTCAAAAATAAGTGTGGGGGACTATCTATATTAGAAGGGTAGTTTTAAAAAAAAAATCTTTTTCTTAAAAAACAAGAGTGTTTTTCATGCAAGAGGAGAGGAGATATCTTTTGCCTTAAAAAAAAATATCCATTGTTGTCACTCTTCTTTTTAAACAAAAGGAGTTAGTAACCCTTGGGAAGAGGATAAGAGGCATGGATCGGCAAAAGTATTGTCCCTCTAGAGTGCTAGTAGCCTCACAAAAATAAAATAAAGGGCGTTAGTAACCCCTAAGCATGAACACTTTGAGGTTAGTAACCTCACTTTTCTAAAATTAATTACCCTTTGAAAACTATTATAACCCATGTGAAATTTTTGATTTGTATTCATGACATGCAATTGTTGGAGTAGTGGAGATAAAAGTGAAAACATAAGCTTATTGGAAGAAGTAGTTATAGGAATAATAAATGATAAGTGATTAGAGCTACTTTGATTATGGTTACTTAAGAATGAGGAGGCTTGCTATATCTTGATCTATTGAATTGGATACTCTTAATATTCTATGTTATTCTGATTTCATGAATTGAATTGATTCTTGATATATGTATGTGATTCAAAATTTTTCAAAAGATTTGAACAAGACTTATAATCTTAAATCTTAATTTTTGTTTGTCTACACTAGTTTGCTAGGGACTAGCAAAGATTTAGTGTGGGGGAAATTATGATCGAGCTCAAATTATACATGTTTTTATAGCTATTTTTCTATACTTTTTGCTATTTTTATATGTGTTTTTACCCTATTTTGCTAGTATTTGTGTTTTTAGGTCTTGAAGACAAGAAAAGTGAAAACTTGTTGTTTTTCACTCTTTTTGGAGCTATTTTGGAGACTTTTTACTCAACTATGGATTTAGCCATTTGGAATGAAGATTTGAAGATGCGAAGTTCGTGATTGAATATATTTTGAAGATTTGAAGATAATTGAAGAATTAATTCAAGAAGCAAAATTGAAGATTTGGAGCTTTATTTGCAAAGGATTGAAACCAAGTCCAGAAGAAGCCCTGAAGTTGAGGATTTTTGGATTATTTATATGGGAATATACTCAGCCCATATAAACCTATAATTGGAGTTAAAATCCCAATTTGTAGGCCTAATATCCAAAAGAATATCCAAATCCCGCAATAATCCCGCAGATTTGCGATATAAGCCCGGTTTCAGCGCAGTCTTCGTAGAAAGGCCATAACTTTCTGCTCAGATGTCCGTTTTAAGCCCATGAGTAGCCGTTGGAAAGATAACTCCGAGCTCTACAACCTTCTTTTGAAGTGCAAAGCCCAGATCTGCCATCTTCAAGCCCGAAATTCAAGTCGAATTTGCTGCATAATTCCAGAAAATTCTAGAGTCCTCATCTAACTTGGAGTCTACTCTAGGATGACACCTAATCCTACTTGGAGACCAAGAAAAGGCTAAACCGTCCTACCCTATTCCTCTAGTATAAATAGCCACCTCCTGTATCACAAATCACACACTTACACTTATACTTTTACACATCACAAATTTTAGTTTATTCTCTTTTTCTACCTTTCTTTAGTTTTTAGGTTTTTCTCTAGTTTTAGAAGGGGGAGAAGTCGACACCCTTTCTAGCCATAGAGGGGTGCGACGTCCCTAGGGTTTTCAAAGAGGAGATTCCGCCTCTCCCTACCTCTATAAGTATTCTTATGCCTCTCATGGATTTTCCTAAATCCATGAGTAGCTAAATCCTTAATACTTCCGATCCTTTGGTGAATTCAATCAATTGATTATGGTGAGATTTCTATACTTATAATTTTGTGTTAAGTTCTTGATGATAGTAGTCAAAACCCTAGAATAATTTTATGATTCTGAATCTTATCTGAATTATGTGGCCACTAACGATGTAAGAGGAAGATCTATGGCTAGATCATACTTAGAATTAATCACTCAAGTTTGACTGTATGTAGCAAATTAGGTTTGTTTAATCGCTGCTTAATGGGTATTTGTCTACCGGAGGGCGAGAAATTTCTCTTCGTATGGTTCTATTTATAGGCATGTGTGTAAAATTAACTGTTCTTAATGCTTTGTTCTCAAGTGATCTTTAAGCCCTAAGAAAGTAATCGATTGCTGAAGGAATAATAGGGATAACTGCAGCTCTAATCGGCCTCTTATCTAAAATACATGTTGGGAGTCAAGAATAAGATGCGAAATTCACCCTTTAAATCGAGGATCCATAGTTAATTTAATTGAAGGATACCACTGGTGAAGAAGTATGCTTTTTAATTATTGTTTGCTTTATTAATCTGCTTTAGATTTAGATTTAGATTTAGATTTGCTTTGCTTTATTTTTAGTTTAATTGTTTTCTTTATAATTGTTATTTACAATCCCCTGTTTTCTAATCGATTTTTGGAAAAGATCTTTCTATCTTTTTATTGTTCACCACATAAACCTTCTCTGTGGGATTCGACCCCTACTTGCCCTAACTATTCTAGTTAGTTAATTGTGGGGATTATTTTTATGGTCATAGACGACACGATCAGGGCTAACCCACTTACTATTTGAAATAGCGTAAATGAGCCCAGCTCCTAGTAGTTTAAGAACTTCTTCCTTGACTACTTCATTAAAATTTTGATTTAACCTTCATTGTGGTTGCCTCACTGGAGTAACATCGTCTTCCAAACAAATCCTATGCATGCAAACAGAAGGACTAATCCCCTTGATATCAGCAATCGTCCATCCTAAAGCTTCTTTGTACTTCTTCAAGACTCTGATTAGCTCTTCCTCTTTATCTTGGGTCAACTTACTTGAAATGATTGCAGGGAGTGTTTCCTTGTCTCCAAGAAAAACATACTTCAAATCTTCAAGCAATGGCTTCAATTTGACTTCTGGAGGCTTAACAATAGAGGGTGGAGTTACTTCCTTGGGTTCCAACCGAATCTAGGAAACTGTTTCAACTTCTTGTGGAGGCATCTTCAAATCGTCAATGGCATCTATCACTCCATGCATCAAGTTCATCTTGGCTTTCTTGACCTCGTTTTTGTACAAGCTATTCGTGATGACTGTTTCTAGCTCATCCTTTTTGTTGAGTGAATTAACCTGTTCAACAAGAAGATCAACTTCATTAGTGGCAGAAATAGATTGTTCTTCAATAGGGTATTTCATAGCTTTGTACATATCAAACTCGATTACTTCCCTATCAAATTCGAGGCTAAGGATTCCATCATGAACATCGATCTTAGTCCTTGCAGTGGTTAAGAAGGGTCTTCCCAATAACAATGGTGAATCAGGAAGATCAGCATCATTCTTTTTTAGAATATAGAAATCTGTGGGAAAAATGAGCTTATCCACCTGCATTAAGACATCTTTAACTAATCCTTCAGGATGAATGTTAGTTCTATCAGCCAATTGAATGATGATATTTGATTCAATTAAAGGATCGAGACCTAATTGGAGATAAATAGAATATGGCATGATATTAATTGAAGAACCTAAATCACAAATTGCTTTCACAGTCATATTGCCTCCTATACTACATGGAATAGTAAATGCTCCTAAGTCTTTGCATTTAGTAGGCAATTTCCTTTGAAAACCATCAGAAAAACTTTTATTCATGCATACCATTTCATTATCTTTCAATCTTCCCTTATCATCACTTAATTGCTTAAGAAAAGTTGCATACCTTGGCACTTGCATGATGGAAGCTACTAAAGGAATGTTTACCTTTGTTCCTCGGAATGAATCCAATAGATTTTCCTCCAAGCATCCTTTATGTCTTTGTGTGAACAATTGAGGATAGGGTGCAGGACAATCATTGGGTTGCATTGTTTCTTTCTTTGATTTTTTCTTCCTCCTTGGTGGATCTTGAGCAATTGTTGGAAATGAAGTTAAGTTCACTCCAAAGTCTAGCTTTTCTTCCTCTTCACTCTTTACAGAATTTTCCTCATCACTTGGCATTTGCACATGGGGCATGACAATTGGTGATGGTTTCATTTCGGGGATAGGTAGGACTGGTTCAACTAATGATGTACGAGAAGGAAATGGGGTGTTTGATGACTCCATCTCTTTCGTTAACCTAGGTTGCTTGTCTTCCATTCCCATCGAATTGATCCCATATCTTTGAGCACGGTTTAATCCTTTGTTAAGCTCCATGTTGTTAATGTGTCCTTGAGCTTCGTTCAATGGTGGTTGCAAAGTTGGTTGTTGGTGATGATTCACTCCTTGATTTGCAATCATAACGCGCAACAAATTGGCAATGGTGTCTTGTTGGTCAGCAACTTGTTTGCTAAGAAACTGATTGTTTGTTGCGAGTGTTTGTACCACTTCTTTCATTTCTTTCATCTCCTTGCGCATTGATGTTTCGAACTCTGGCTCCTTGAGCTTGAGAATCTCTTCTGATGTGCTAAATTGGTAAATGTTCTCAGCCATGATGTCGAGCAGCTTCCTAGCTTCCTTGGGTGTTTTGAATGTCAAGCTACCCCCACTTGTTGCATCAATGTAGACTCGATCTTCATAAAACAATCCATCATAGAATTGTCGTATCAAGAGTTCCTCGCCTATGTTGTGGTAAGGACAACTTTCACAAATCTTGTTCTACCTTTTCAAATATTGAAACCACTTCTCATTAGGTAGTTGGCGACAAGAATTGATCTTGCTTCTGACATCAGCACGTTTGGCTTCTGGAAAGTATTGGTTCAAGAATGCTCTCTATTTCCTTCCAAGAAGTAATCGATTTTGATGGCAGACTCCAAAACCACTCTTCTGCTTTACCTTCCAATGTAATTGGAAAAGCTCGAAGCCTTGCTTGCTCTTCAGGCATCCTAAACATAGCACATTTCATGATGAAACGTCACAAATGCTCATGAGGATTTTCATGAGGTTCCCCATGAAAAATTGGTAACATACGGACCACTCAAGGATTTAACTCGTAGGACAAATCTTCTGGATAATCAATGCAATGGGGCTTCAATTCACAGTTGAAATTCAACTCCCTTAGAGTAAGTGATTGCTCCATTGAATTTTCCTACAATTCAAAGATGATCAAGTGTGAAAGTAAAAGGAAAAATAAAAGGAAAACAAATATTTACAAATAACACAATCTAAAAGTAAAGAAATTAAAAGCACTCTCTCTCCCCGGCAACGACGCCAAAATTGTGATCGATCGTTGATCAAATCACAAGATAATTCCCCACAAACCAATAACTACTAGCTAGGGCAAGTAGGGGTCGAATCCGCAGGGAGAGAGGATAATTTCTTCACTAATTAATTATGTTAAAAAAAGTAATTTGAAAGAAGATATTTTGGTAATAATAAATTAAAACTAACAAAATAAATTAAAAGAAAAGTAAATTAAGTAATCAACTATGTTAAACAAGCTTCCAATATAGAATCTATTTCACCCTTGACAATATTAACATGGATCATCGACACAAAACATGAATTTGATATTAATTGTCAATCAATTAAGCATCATAAATTATTCCAAAGTAGTATATATCCTATGACGTAGGCTTCAACTTTCCTTAGAACAAAATAAACTCCCTAAAATCTTAGACAACTCTACTTAAATAAATGGTATAGGAACAGACGTGATGCTAATTCCAACATGCTAAGAGAATTAGTCTTGCTACAAGCTAAAACTATTCCTATAGTTCCAATCTAGGTGTTACCCTCTTCATAGAACAAGCATTAAGCTTTACTTATCCACATGCATGATAAATCAATACCAAACTTGCCTACATCAATTTCCATCTTGGCCTAAAGAATTCAACAAGATTTGATATCCCAATGAATCTAGAACATCTAGTTCAATTGTCACTTGTGACCAACATCAACTTAACATAAGCCAACTTGAATCTAACTTTAGCATTCATACTTATCAAGATAAGTAGGCCTCCAAATCCATCAAAACATGAACACATAAAATGAAGTTCAGAGATAAGAAACATATTCAAGCAGAAATCAAATTATTAAGAACAAAAGTCTCCCCATAAATTAAATGTTAAGAGATCAATATGATTCGACATTGGAGAAATAAAAGATTAGCTACTCATGAATTGAGTAGCCATCAAAAGAAAAAGGAATAGAAAAACCTAGAGTATGGCCGGCGGCTTCCTTAGCTCCAATCTTCAACCTAATTCGCCAACTCCCACTTTTCTAGAGAAAAAAGGTGTCTATTTATACTAGAGACTTCGGGCTAACTTAACCTAGGACAAAATAGACATTTGAACTCATTAAACCATCTTCAAAAGAGTGGAATTTCGTCCTCTAGGTCTGGGCTATCTTCAAATACCGAATTTGGACAGATCTCATCAACTTGGGCTTGATTTCATGGGCTTTTCTAGATCCAGCATGTCTGCAGAAACTTCAGGGGCATTTTCGTCCACGACAACGGCAAAACTGGGCTTCGAGCAAAACACGAAAGTTGTAGATCTTGGAGTTAGCTTTCAAACGCCTACCCATTTGCCTCATTCGGAGTTCTGGACCAAAAGTCATGGCCAAAATACAGAAGGGTCGCCAAATCTGGAAACAATTGGAGAAGCTTCAAGGTGAAGTGACACATGATGGCCCAGGGCGTTGGCCTCAGACCCCAGCTGTAGACACCCATTTTCATCCCATATCCTTTTTATTTAGATCAAATTTTTTCTTAATCTTCATTATGGTCATTTAGAGGCATTTTGATCATTTGCTAGTTCATAGTTGGCATTTTGATAAGATAATGCATTTAGCAATCTTGTTTCTAATTAGCATTAGTTGTCATTTACATACAAAATTCCCATAAAGTTTATTACTTATACATGTTAAATAGCATTGCCCTATTATTGCATCCTGTTACTGCATTTTTAGTTTGCATTCCATTTTTCATAAGCTATAAGTTTTTGCATTGCATTTTTGAAAGTTTTCATTGTGATAGAGCTATCTTTTCTTTCGGATTGGAAGCACGTAGTTTGGAATTCGGCTTTAGAGATCATGGATTGAAGAATTGAGCTTGTTTTAGATCACAATGAGATTAAAGTCACGCTTAATGGACAGGGAAATTTGAACAAACAAAGATACATTGTTGACCCATATTGCAAAGGAAATGAAATTGAATAGTTGGATTACAAGAGTGCTCTGTTATTTTTTCCTTCTGGTGCTCTTTGCTAATCTAGACTTGGGCTCATAAAGTTCACGATTTGTCTTTGCCGAAAAGTACTTTATTCCCCTGCATTCAAATTAGTGGCAGTTCAAGAGATTTACAATCGCAAAATTGTTTGGTAGCAATGATAAAGAGAAAAAGCCAATTAGACAATAAGCTACAAGTACACAAGTAAACTCTCAACAGCGCAGTCCAAGGAAAGTGCAGATTCGAATACCTTAGGGAGCTCGAACGGAAAAATTTTGTGAACGAAAGTCGTAGAGGACTCTTGGGGCTTCATTTTGAGCACAAGAACGATAGGATTCGGGTTTAGGATGAATGAGATGTGGGGCCTGCAATACAGCCCTCCAAAATCGCAGAAATTCTGGACAAGAAAATTGCAGTCCAGGGAGATTGGAAAATTGATCTCTAAAACGACCCCAATTGCCAAAATGGTCTGCATAAAGGTCGAAGAGCACTGCCCAAGCTTTCTCCAGCCTGTAAGAACGCAGCAATCAGAGGTGAATTGAAGGAGTTATGATTTTTCGAAACTCAGGGTGCAAAACTGGTTCCAGCAGCAAACAGTTTTAAAATGCATACATTTTCATGTTTAAGCCACATTGCATTTAAGCGACACACAATTCATTTTTACATGTATTGAATTCATAGGCGTCAAAAGCACAAAAGCGAAGTGAGGACGGTTCAATTCCAGCCTCAAAAGCGAGTATCTATGGCATATATGTGCAATCACCAACAATGAGTTTCCAGCAAATAGGCATGACAAATTCAGAGCATTCCAGTAGAACACTTGCATTTCAAAGTTACAAAAAGCAAAGTAAAAACTATACCAAGGCAGTCAACAAAGAAATTAAGTCAATATGTGAAAGGGTGATTCAGTATAGGCAATGTACCCTATGTGCAAAGTCGATCACATAGTCAAAGGTGGAGCACTTCAATACAAAATCGCAACAAGACAACTAGATGGCAGAGAGAGATTTGAAGCCTTACCAACGTGGAGAACCTTGATAGGCTCAAGTGAACCTCAAATTGTCACCAACTCATCCCTCGTCCCATTTGCAACAGAGAGCACCTACGATTTCAGAAATGAAGGGAATATAAGCCAAAATTGGTTTCATTAAGTGAAAAAAAATCTCACCAAAAGAAAGATAAGGGCCAGCTCAACATTGCTTCCTCATTCCTATCCTTTTACAGCTAGCAAAGACAAAGGACGATCACTCACAACGTCCAGTATATTGATAGCGTTTTCGGTTAGGTCCTGTACCCCTGGAATTGAAGCAATTAAGTTCTTTAGGTTTAGTTTCCTTTCAATTCAGCCCCTGAATTAGGAAATTATTCTAATTAAACTCATAATTAATCGTTTGATTAATTAAAACATTTATTTAATTAATTATGTGAAGGAATTTACAAATTTATGGAGATATGTTATATTCATGACTTGCATGATAAAATCCTTAAATGTTGTTGATATTATGCTCATTTGAGAAAGTTAAACCGACACCAATGATGGAACAATTTGGTGAAATGTGACAATAGTTATCCACTTTAATCTTAATTTCCTAGGCAGGGGTATTAAATTGGGGGTCTTACCAATCAAGTGGAAGGTGCCCAAATAATACTCGTATAAATATTTGTGTAAAATATGATTAAACCGGAATGCATGCATCATATGCATTAAGCAAATACAGTCAAAGTTTTAATTTGGTAATTAAGAAAAGTAAAGTCTTAATCCAGGGCGATTAAGAAGGTCAAACATAGTTAAGGTCTTAATCCAGGGCGATTAAGAAAGTCAAACACAGTTAAGGTTTTAATCCAGGGCGATTAAGAAAGTCAGATTAGTTAAAGTTTTAATCCATGGTGATTAAGAAAAGAGCAGTCAAAGAACTTAATTCATGATAATTAAGTAAAAGCAGTCAAAGAACTTAATTCAGGGTAATTAAGTAAGAGCAGTTAAAGAACTTAATTCAGGACTTAATTCAGGGTAATTAAGTAAAAGCAGGTTAAGAACTTAATTCAGGGCAATTAAGTAAAAGCAGGTAAAGAATTTAATTCAGGGTAATTAAGTAAAGAACAGTTAAGAACTTAATTCAGGACAATTAAGTAAAAGCAGTGAAGAACTTAATTCAGGGTAATTAAGTAAAAGCAGTTGAAGGACTTAATTCAGGCTAATTAAGTAAAAACAGTTAAAAGGTAAGGATAGGCACAGACTTAATTTCAAGGAAGGAAATTAGGTAAAGACAAGCACAGACTTAATTCAGGGTAATTAAGTAAAGTAAGCACAGACTTAATTTCAGTGAAGGAAATTAGGTAAAGACAAGCATAGACTTAATTTCAAGGAAGGAAATTAGCTAAAGGCAAGCACATACTTAATTCAGGGTAATTAAGTAAATTAGCAAAGACTTAATTTCATAAGAATTAAGTAAATCATCAAAGACTTAATCCAAGATGATTAAGTAAGATCAGACAAAAACTTAACCTCCGGGGATTAAGTAAAGAAAGGACTTAGTTCCAAGGAAGGAATTAAGTAGAATAAGGACTTGATTCCAAGGAAGGGAATTAAGTAGAGTTAAGGACTTAATTTCAAGGAAGGAAATTAAGTCAAGTTAGGGACTTAATTCAGGGTAATGAAGTCAAGTTAGGGACTTAATTCAGGGTAATTAAGTAGTGTCAATAAAAGACTTAATTCAGGGTAATTAAGTGGAGTCAATAAAGAACTTAATCTAAAAGAGATTAAGTAAAACAATAAAGACTTAATTCAGGGTAATTAAGTGGAGTCAATAAAGAACTTAATCTAAAAATAGATTAAGTAAAACAATAAAAGGACTTGATTTATAAAAATTGAGTCAATAAAAGAAGGGAATAATAAGACGGCTTAATCTAAAGAGAATTAAGTCAAAATAAAAGGAATAGTGACATCAGCTTAATCCGGATAATTGAGTAAAAACAAAATAACAATTTGGGCCAAATAGACAACAAATAAGAGGTCGATTATAACATGTTTAAGACAGACTAAGAATGATAATATCGGGCATGAATAGGCTTAAGAATAGGAACAACCAACGATAGAGACCCATAGTTAATCCTAGACCAGTCAGTGCCGTCATTTTGACGGGCGTTTTGGGGGTGCTAATCCTTCCCCACGCGTACCCGACTCCCGAATCGTAGACTCTGGTTAAGCAGACCTTATTAGGTTTAGTACCACCTTTGCCTAGCATAGGTTATTATTAGACCTAATAATCGATTAGGTGGCTAATCACACCTAGGTAAAAAAGATTAGTGGCGACTCCCCGTAAGAACCTTAACTAGTAGTTTTCCCGCCGAGCCGCACGTTGCGACACCAGGTCGCCTACGTCCATATAGGTGCTGGGTGGTGCTCCCGACTGGCGCTGGGTGCCCATGCGGCATGCTTGGCACCCCATGTGGTTTGCCTCGCGCCCCATGTGCTCCAGTGCTACGACGCCATTTGACATGTCTTCTTGCCTTGAAATTGAACCTTGCTTCTTTGCTTCGAACTCTTGAAAATCAATCTTATGATGATAAAATTGACTCTTCAAGCTCTTCAATCACGATCATGTTGGCTCCATTCTTCATAGAAAGTCCATGAAAAACCTTTGTACCTAAAAACGACCAAAATAGCTCCAAAAAGCACCTAAATCATCATATTTGCACAATCTACCTCTTTAACACCTACAATCACAAATGTAAGCATTATAGGGCAAAATCTAGCACAAATGCATTCAAAAGCATAGGAAAATGACCATAAAAATATGCATAGTTTTGGTCTGATCAACGATCTAAAGGTGGTGGCACTGATGTGGCATGGCTTGAAAAGCATTTGGCCGGAAGTGGCACGATGATGACTAGTCCTAAATTGGTGAATACTTGGGGTGAAGCAGCTTTGGTCGGTCATAGTGTGGTGATGGCTGGTGTTGGCTCGGTGGTCTTGCGGTTGCAAGTAGACTTGGCCGGCTGTGGAGCGGTTGTGGCCGGCACTAACCAGGTCTGGCGCGCGGGTAGAGCAATAGTGGCGGGGGGTGGCGCGTAGGCTGTTACGGCATCGGCTAGTGGCAGTCGGGCATGCGGCGTAGATGTTCGGGCCATAGCTGGACATGCTGGTTGGGGCGGCTCAGTCTTAATCGGATTGTAGCCGGTCATACTTACTTAGTTAGCTCGATCATATTCGCCTTGAGCAACTTCCTCCGATGAGTTGGCTTCCTTCTTTTGCTCCTTCTTCTTCCTCTTTCTAAAGCTAAAGGGTGCAATTGATTTAGACAATGACTCCAACGCTTTGAATGCAGCATCAAGCTTTTATCAAACAAAGGGATATTATCAACACTATCCACAAGATTTGACCATCCACTCCTAATCCTTGATAGAAGTACGTAATCAAAATTTGTAGTGGTATGCCATGATGTGTACAATTAGCACAAAGCTTCTTGAATCTATCCCAAGTTTGATAAAAAGGCTCAGTTTTGCATTGCTGAAAGGTGGCAATCCTTTGTCTTCCTTTGGAAATCTGAGTAGGTGTTGTTGATGAAGATTCTTCAATGGCTCCTTTCTCAACCCATTTGGAGTTCAAAACATAAACAAAAATTGTTAGATTTCAAAGGCAATTGAGATGAAATTCTAGGGTGGATAACTTCACCATCGAATTCCATGGTCAATGAACCATTGAATACATCAATCTTGGTATGAGAAGTTCTTAAGAAAGTCTTCCTAACAAAAGAGGACATTGATCTTTTGAATGTTCCATATCCATAACAAATATGTCAATAGGAAAAATCAAATGCTCAACTTTAATTGAGATATTCTCTAGAAAACCTTTCGGATGAACCAAAGATCCGTTAGCTAACTGTAGTATGGCATCAGTATTTTTCAAAGGACTAAGATTCAAAGATTTGTAAAAAGAATAAGGCAGAACACTTAAAGAAGCACTTAAATCAAGCATAGCATTCTCTATAATACTTCTTCCAATAGAACAAGTAATAGAAAACGTACCTGGATCCTTGCACTTAGGAGGTAAAATCTTTTGAAGCACAGCAGAGACATTAGCTCCAGCACTTACCTTACCTTTTCATGTTGGTACAAAGTTGCTTGAGTAACTTTGCAAAATTTGGAATTTGTTGAATGGCATCAAGAAACGGGATGTTAACCTCAACTTTTCGAAGTATCTCCAAAATATCTTGATCATCTTCTTCTTTCTTTGACTTCTTCAATCTTGATGGAAAAGGCACTAAAGATTCCTTTTGATCCTTCAACTTGGCAGCGGCTTTCTCCTTGTCTTTTACTCCATCCTTAACATCTTCAGTAAGAATGGGTTCATCTTCAATCTTGATTTCTTTGACAGGCACTTGTAATTCTTCTTCCTTGGTTCAGCTCGGCTCTCCTTCATCTTGTAAGACAAGGGTTGGATAGGGTTCTTCCAACTCTTTTCCCTTCCTTAAAGTAATTGCACTGACATTCTCTCTAAGAGGTACCTTTGGTTGCGATGGGATCCTTCGTTGATCTTGTGTCTTGAGACCAGTCATGTCACTAGCCAATTGACTAATTTGTTTCCTCATCATCTCCATAGCTTCCTTAATTTGTTGCATCTCGATGGAAACAGCTTGTGAAGATTGAAAATTAGGCCTTTGAAAATTCATTGGCCTTCCTTGATAGTTACCTTGGCTCCCATATTGTTGACTTGGTTGCTCGGCTCTCCAAAAAGGTTCAGGCTTCTTTTGATAAGCTTTTTTTCCCACAACATTGACTTCTTGCGTTTTGTCTTCCAAAGAAGGGCACTTATCAGTATAGTGTCCTTGGGAACAAATACCATAAACCTTAGGCACACTTGAAAAATTTGCATGGAACAAATCAGTGAGCATATCGATTTGTTGATTCGTTTTTTTGAAGTTGTTGCTCCAATGAGGTGGAATAGGTGGAAACTTCATTGATTCTTCTTGTATAGCCTTCTCTTGAATTGTCTTCTCGAGATCCAAATTGTTGAGTGTTTGCAGCCATGTTTTCCACTAAAGTCCAAGCTTCGGTGGGAGTTTTGTCTATGAAAGCTCCTCCACTTGCAGAATCTATGGAAGATCTGTTAAACGGTACTAATCCTTCGTAGAAGTACTGGATCAACAACTATTCATTGATTTGATGATTGGGGCAGCTCGCACACAGTGTCTTGAAACGTTCCTAATATTCATGCATTGTTTCTCCTTGGCGTTGCTTAATTCCGCAAATCTCCTTCCTTATACTTGATACTTTGTGAGCAGGAAAGTACTTTTCCATGAACAATTTCTTAATGCTCGTCCAAGATGCGATTGAACCAGTGGGTAAAAGGTACAACCAATCTTTTGCACGATCCACAAGAGTAAACGGAAAAGTTCTTAGCATGAATTGATCTTCAGGAATATCTTGAATACTTGTTGATGCACAAGCGATCTGGAAATCAGTAAGATGTCGGTGAGGATCGTCTCCGGGCAAACCATGAAATTTGGGTAAAATCTAAATAAATCCAGATTTTATCTCAAAGTTTCCAGTTGTATTTGGGTATTGAATTGCTAAGCGTTGTGCAGTGACGTTTGGTGTAGCTAACTCTCTCAGAGTTTTAGTCTCATTGGCGTTTGCCATGTTTTCTGTTGGTGTTGTTGAAGCAGCAGATCTTGGAGAACTTGATTGAGAACTCGAATTGGATGACTTCTCTTTTTGTTGTCGGC
>AWWV01013062.1:0-18501 GCA_001974805.1 Corchorus capsularis
TACTAGTTTTTAGCTTTCACGTGCAGTTGCACGTGGCGCAACGTGTTTAAATAAAATATTCATATGAAATTATGATAATGGCACTATTTTTTATGATCCCATTATGAAATTTTGATAAAAGTTTAATAACCTTCCTAATTTGGTAACCATACTATGAAATTTTGATAACCTCCCCAGAAATACCACTATAAAATTTTTGTAATCACATTTTGAAAATTTGATAACCTCTTTATGAAATTTTGATAGCCTCTATTTTGTTGACCCCTTTATGAAATTCTGATAATCACATTATGTAATTTTGATAATCTCACTTTGAAAATTTGATAACAACACTATGAAATTTTGATAATCTTTCTATAAATTTTAATAATCCGATCTCTATGAAATTTCGATAATCACTTTATGAGATTTAATAACCTTCTATCACATTTTGGTACTCCTTATGAAATTGAGACTTTTATAACCTTGATATGAAATTTTGATAACCATACTATAAAATTTTGATAACCTCTCCATGAAGTATTTAATGAAATTTTGTTAACCATACTATGAAATTCTTATAACCTCGCTATGACATTTTGGTAATCTCTTTGATAACCTTTCTATAAAATCAGGGGCGGAACCAGAAAATAGATATTGGGGTAGCCAAGATAATGTTATATATCTATCAACGTCTTATAATAAACAATTAATATATAATGAAAAACAATAGATATCTTATCAGAAACAATATGACTATTAATTAAACAACCTTATGTGATTTTAACCATTCCTTTTAGATTTTATTTTTAGATTTTGACCATTTATATACTTTTTTCTTAACCAAAAATTCTTTGGGGGTAGCCAACAAATTTTTCTAGGTGTAGCAATTTCTAATTTTTTAAACCCTTTCTATATATTTTTTATTGCTTTGGGGTAGCCATGGCCACCCCCACTCATAGTGTAGTTCCGCCCCTGTACAAAATTGTGATAATTAACCACCCTATGAAATTTCAATAACCAACCTAAGAGATTTTCATAATCTTATCCTATGAAATTTTGGTAACCACACTATGAAATTTTGATAACCTTCTCATGAAATTATAATAACCATCTTATGAAATTTTGATAACCACATAGAGACAAGAAAATCAAAATCATAATATCACCTACTCTTCTAACTCATCAATTTCCAATTGAACAAAGCGAATGCGGCAAAACATTATATAACTAGAACTGGCAATTGGGCGGGTTCAGGCGCGTTCGGGTTCGGGTACTTCGGGTTCGGGTATTTTCGGGTTCGGGTTCTTTCGGGTTCGGGTATTTCGGGTTCGGATATTTTCGGGTTCGGGTATTTTCGGGTTCGGGTTCGGGTCCGGGTCGGGTTCGGGTTCACTTAGAGTATTCAGAGTCCGATCTGAATTTCTTGCTCATCCTGATTCAACGTGCAAGCTTTTTTTTAAAAGAAAAATAATTGTCTATCTTTTATTTTACTATAAGTTTATTGATAATTATAATATAATAACATAGAGTATATAATATAACATGATAATCAATATATTCCTAGGACCACATTCATCCAAAAAACGACAGTTATTTTGGAACGGATGAAGTATATATAAAGATTGAGTAATTGTTAAAAAATACTAACGAAAGAACCGTCTCATCGTTAGAGACATTCAGAGGCTCCCACATGATGAAAAAAGTAAAAGGTCTCAAGAAGAAAATGATCGTACTTGCTAAAAGCGAAAACTCTTCTTTGGAAAGACAACGCCACCGACAATTATTAAGTTGTGTATTGTGTGCACCATTTAAATTAACTGAATTAAATATAAAATACATATACTTCAACACTAATTTAAACTATTTAATGCTAATTAATACTAAATTGTAGCAAATTAAAACAAATTAAGTATTAAATTAAACAAATCATCAAAATGCAAGGCTTAGATTAAACAAATTAAAAGCTAATGGACCCTTAATTGAACCTATAAAGAACTTGGACTTATTTATTTATATGTAATAGCTTTATTTAATATTAATATTAAAAGGAAGAAGTGTGATTTTTCTAAACAATAATGAAAAATTTTTATTTTATAAATAATTCTTGAATTTTTTAATATTATTTTGATCTCGGGCTCGGGTCGGGTTCGGGTTCAGGCGGGTTCGGGTATTTTCGGGTTCGGGTAATTTCGGGTTCGGGTTCGGGCGGGTTCGGGACTTTGACTTTTCTGGTCAATTCGGTAATTTCGGGTTCAGGTTCGGGCGGGTTCGGGCGGGTTTCGGGTTTCGGGTTCATTTTGCCAGCTCTATATATAACGAAGAGATGGAGCTTCACTAACAATAGTATTGTACATGTTAGTGTTAGTTTAATCTTTTTATTGACATTTAAAAACTGAAATTAAAAGTAAAATATTAAATTCAAAAAATAATAGTAAAGGAAATTTGTATGTTCATCAACTAAAATCAATTTGACAAACTTATAATTCGGTTTACATTGAAAATTTTAATTAATTTTGAAAAAATAAAATTATACTAAATTTTAATAATGGAAATTTAAGACCAAAGACAAAGCAAAATTAAATACAACGATTGGAAACAAAGACAAAAGGAAAAATTAAATATGACGTAGGAAACAAAAAGCCAAATTGACTTTCTTATATATAATTTAATACACCCATTATTATATAATTAAGATTAAAAAAATAATGAAATAATTAAAATATTATTTAGTAATGACAATTTAGAAATATGCTTTTAAAAAAAAGGTACAATTGGAAATATATTTTAAAAATAAAGATACAATTGGAAAACATAAAATTTCCCCTTATTCGTACTTTTATATATAGTATAAATATATATAGATAATAATTTCAACATACAATGAAAATTATACTTCTACCGTTTGAGAAGTCCTCTACCGCCTAGCTCTTGCTATCAAATTGTTGGCTTCGCTAGTATGGAAACAACTTTATTTTATTATTATAACAAAAATTAAGACAAAGTAGAACAAAGTAAGGTTATTGGGTACCAACAGACATACACTCACTTTGCTACAATTTGCTAAATACTCAAACTTGCTCACTGATCACCCCCAGTCCCCCCCACTCCCCACTTATAACACTAGCTTACTCCACGACTCACACACCACTCAAAACCTGCATATCCTTCTCAATCTATCTGACTATCTCATTCAAATTCTCTGTACTGAAACCTTCATCTCCTCATTGCCAAAAAAAAAAAAAGAAACCTTCATCTCCTCTCATATGACTTATTTCAAGAAACAAAACTTTGCAAAACATAGTGTTGAAAATTGCATCTATATATGTACTTGCTTGCTTGCTTAAGCAATTGAAGTGACAGATACAAAGGTATATACAATATTTCTTCCCAAACGAAAAGCCCAGAAAAGAAGAGAATCTTAAGCTAGCAAGAAAACCTTCGATACATTAAAGCATATTATATACATCAAATAAATTAGTGGGAAATAGTATTACATTGAGCTTTGAGGTGGTTTGATTCGCAAGAATGAATATAATCCACAGTACTATATCAAGTCATGAAAAATGTTTATAATTAATGATCAAATAGTATTTCAATCAAGTCAGAGCAAATCCTCATAGCTTAAAAATACACACGCCATATTACATATTTAGATTTCATAACATAATGAAAAGAAAAATCAACAGCAATACATAATGGACAGTTCCATATGTTGTCAACAAAAGTGATAGAGTGTGTTTATGCATATATGATATATGTGCGATGTCTGCTCCCAATAAGCTTGATGAACGGGAGTTGCCCAAGAGCACATTCTTTATGTAAAGAATTATCACACAGTCTGAACAATGGTAAAACCAGGGCTTTGGATCTCTTTCTTCCTCACAAAAATCACAATAAACTTGATTAGGATCAGAATTATCATTACAAGTTAGAGTGAGAAGATGTTTGTCATACTTGTACCAAGCTGCAGATGGTAGTACGAGACAATCAAAGTCTATGGCAAAATCACATCTCTTAGTGCATCTGTATGCAAGCCTTTTCCACTTGGTAGAACAACCACCACTACAAAGGCCATGAAAATTGTGGGAGAAAAAGAGTGGGTGTTGATGACTTGGATGCCTCAAGGTGTCAGGCAGTAAATGCATTGAACATTAATCTCAAAATCATTGTCTCTATTACCAAAAAAAAGATCATCGCGTTCTCCTTGGTCCCACTTGTAGCTAAATCCATGTCTATACATTGAACAAGCATCACACCAGAACAATTGATCATTGTTTGTGAGTTTAAGCACATGCTTATGAGCTGGGACTCCCTTTTCTCTAGGCAACTCAGCACAACTCTTATGGAGAACAAAATTGCATTGCTGACAATTACAAATATAATCATCCTCGATCTCACCCGCAAAAGTGAGAATTAAGTTATGGTGATGGAAAGCGTGTTTGATCTCTGTTGCCATTACATCTTCACCCAATCTTACTTCACTAATAACATCAGTAATCATATTCATAGATTCATTCCCTAATCCTGCTTTCCACATCTCAATATCGTCTTCAAGCAAAACAGTTCCATCCCAAATGTCTTTATCAGTGGCACAATTCACATGAACAATGTAATTGCAATCAGAAACACAACAACAATAACATCCATACCTTGCATTTGCAGTTTCATGACAAATTCTGCAATCTAACTCCTCAACTTGATCTTGTTGAACAGAGTAAACATGACATATGGGATGTGGATGTCGTGATATTCTGATGGCCTTAGGCATCGAAATGCAATCCTTGTGAAGGATGAGGTCGCCTGCCGTGGAGATATAAGGAGTGCGATCTCCATCATCGCCACAGAAGTCGCATATAAATGAGATTCGACATGATACAAGAGTCCACGGGGTCTCATCACCTGCGGCTATAATTGCTGAAGGTGCAGAAACATCTTGAGGAGTAAGCTCGATATTGCAAAAAGAGCAACAGTAAACCATTCCACTCCATTTTATTTTGCACAAGGAGCAAGAACAATTCTGTTGATGAGCCGTTGGATTTCGCAAGATGAGGGAAAGAGGATGTGCACGGTCGTAAGGGTGATTAATCTGGAGAGGTACGTAGTTCACCACATTTCGTGTGAAAGAAAAACATGTGACAATCTAAGCATTTGTAAATCGGACCAGACGACGGCTTCCTACATCCTCTGCAATCATCTCGTACTTCATTGTTATGGTTTTCAATGAAGATCATCGGATGATTGTGCAAACCACTGGGAAAATTGTCAGCAAAGCACAATTAACATGCAGATCGAATTACAAGAAGCACAACGGTAAAGAAATTCAGATAAACCAACGCTGCCACAAAAGCTACAGCTGTATTTTCTCCCATCAGGTAATTCTGTATTTCTGTTAGGAGAGATAGAGGGTGTTTGGGGTGGAAGAGGTGATTAATCACAATAAACTTGATTAGGACCATAACAACATCAGCTTCCGTAGGCATCTGCTTTACAAAATCCAAAGCCTGAGCTAAAAACACATCTACCATTGATTGAAAATATGAAATGCCATCTTCAAGTAAACCCATATGTGTACAGGCACACAAAATGCCTATCAAGGTAATTCCATCAGGATTTATTCAAGCATTTTTCATTCGACACAAAAAATTCAAAGCATCAGATCCATGCCCATGCGCTGCTGAGCCACCAATTGTTGTGTTCCAACTAATCAAACCCTTCTTATCCATATGCTCTTGAAGACATCCAGAGCATTCTCTATCATCCCACATTTTGCATACAGAACCACATTAAAGCATTCCCAACATGAATATTTCCTTTATATCCATTGTTCTCAGCATATACGTGAACCCATTTCCCCAAATCCAAAGCTCGCACATGCACACAAAACAGTCACAAGGGCACGTAGCACCAAGTCTTCTTGTCCACCAAGCAATGTACCTAAAAAACCCAATCCAAATCTAACTAGGATTTGAATATCAAAATCCTAACAAGATGTTATGAGATTAGTTGCATCCCCACCCTCCCCTCTCTTATTGTTTTCTTTTCTTGTTCAGCTAATGTTATATATATCAACTTTCTTATTCTTCCTTTTTTTTATACTAGTTTTAGTTTTCACGTGCGTTGCACGTAGCCCAACGTGTTTAAATGAAATATTCATATGAAATTATGATAACCTCTCTATTAAATTATGATAATTACACTATCTTTTATGATCCCATTATGAATTTTGATAACCTTCCTATGAAATTTTAATAATGATACTATGGAATTTCGAGAATCTTTTTATAAATTTTTTAACATTCTTATGAAATTTTGTTAACCTCCCTAAGGAATTTTGAAGATCTCAATATGAAATTTTGATAACTTCCCAATGAAATTTTGATAACCAACATTATGGGATGTTGATAACCTTCATATGATATATTGATAACCACGTTTTGAAAATTTAAAAACCTCCATATGAATTGTTAGTAATTACACTCTGAAATTTTGATAATCACACTATGAAATTGTGATAACCTCGCTATGAAATTTCTATAAATCTTCCTATAAAATTTTGATAAACCTCCCTATAAAATTTTGATAACTTTCTTATGAAATCTTGATAACCTCCCTATGATTTTTTGATAACCTCATTATGAAATTTTGTTAATCTCCCTATGAAATTTTGATAACCCTCTTATGAAATTTTGAAAACTAAACTATGAGATTTTGATAACCTTCATATGAAATTTTGATATCCTCCCTGAAATTTGGATATCCTCTCTGAAATTTTGATTACTCCATAATAAAAGTTTAATAACCATCCTAATTTGAAAACCGTACTATGAAATTTTGATAACATCCCCAGAAATACCACTATGAAATTTTTGTAATCACATTTTGAAAATTTGATAACCTCTTTATGAAATTTTGATAACCTCTTTATGAAATTTTTATAAACTCTTTATGAAATTCTGATAATCACATTATGTAATTTTGATAACCTCACATTGAAATTTTGATAACAACACTATGAAATTTTGATAATCTTCCTATAAATTTTGATAATCTGATCTCTATGAAATTTCAATAATCACTCTATGAGTTTTGATAATCTTCTATCAAATTTTGGTACTCCTTATGAAATTGAGACTTTTATAACCTTCATATGAAATTTTGATAACCACACTATAAAATTTTGATAAGCTCCCCATGAAATATTAGTAACCTCCTAATGAAATTTTGTTAACCACACTATAAAATTCTTATAACCTCGCTATGATATTTTGATAATCTCTTTGATAACCTTTCTATAAAATTGTGATAATTAACCACCCTATGAAATTTCAATAACCAACCTAATAAATTTTAATAACCTGATCCTATGAAATTTTGGGAACCATACTATGAAAATTTTGATAACTTTCATATGAAATTTTGGTAATCACACTATGGAATTTTGATAACCTCCTCATGAAAATATAATAACCATCTTATGAAATTTTGATAACCACATAGAGACAAGAAAATCAAAATTATAATATCACCTACTCTTCTAACTCAACAATTTCCAATTGAACAAAGTGAATGCGGCAAAACATTATATAACGAAGAGATGGAGCTTCACTAACAATACTATTGTAGGTGTTAGTGTTAGTTTAATCTTTTTATTGACATTTAAAAATTGAAATTAAAAGTAAAATATTGAATTCAAAAAATAATAGTAAAGGAAATTTGCATGTTCATCAACTAAAATAAATTTGACAAATTTATAATTTGGTCTAAATTGAGATTTTTAATTAACTTTTAAATAATAAATAATAATGGAAATTTAGAAATGTATTTGGAAAAAAGGGTGCAATCGGAAAACATAAAGTTTCCCATAACTTATAATTCGATCTAAATTGAAATTTTATAACTAATTTTTAAGTAATAAATTTTAATAATGTCAATTTAGAAATATAATTGAAAAAAGGGTACAATCGGAAAACATAAAGTTTTCCATTGTTCGTACTTTTATATGTAGTATAGATAGCTTTGGAGAAACTATTGATTTTGTCTCATTTCGGCCCATTAGGCTCGTTTGAGTTTATGAAGTCCAAATTGTCAAATCAGATGACTTGAAGTCTAAATCTGATATTCTTAGACCCAATTCGTTAATATTGAAGCCCAAAGAAGGAGTCTAAATTCAATCAGTAATTATGATGCAATAATGATTCAGTCATGATGTAGCATTGTTAAATCCTATTGAAATGAGAACTTCACAAGAGCAGTTTTGGAAGAAAATTCATAAGTTTTGATCCAGAGTTCAGAAAAATGCAAATGAGGTACCGTTGGAAAAAGGATTCCGAGATCTACCACTTTTATGTCGAGACCTAATTCTACCATTTCGATGGACGATTTTGCCCTTTTAATTTCTGGACAAAATTGATCTTCTCGTAAACCGAGTTGGAGAATGTTTTGGACAAAAATTCAGATGCTAAAGATGATGTGGGGCATCCATATTAATTGGCCACGTTGGATCCTAATTAATGAGGATAATATAAATTTATATTATTTTAATAATAAAATAATTAAATTATTATTTAATAATGGCAATTTAGAAATATATTTGAAAAAAATGGTACAATAGGAAAATGTAAAGTTTCCCCTTATTCGCACTTTTATATATAGTATAGATAGTTATAAAGTCATGGCCTAATAAGATATAAGATCTGAATATTCAAACTAATTGCCCACCAAAACGGACCAAAAAAAGGCCCTATAGAAATGAGATAATTACTTGGTCTTCAAGTGCAATCCAATAGCTTAGATGGGCTGAAAATAGAAGAAACCCGAAATCTGGCCTAAGACAGCAACAGTCCGATAACTTCAGGGGCATGTTCCACCATCTTAATGGCAAAACTGGACTTCGAATTCTGCTGCAAAGTTGTAGATCTTTGAGTTAACTTTCCAACGCATCTTGAATCATCCAATTTGGATCTTTGTAGAGAAAGTTATGATTTTTCTCCCAAAGTGTCGCTGAAATCGGAATCAATTGGAGAGGCTTCAAGAGGAAGACACCAACTTGTGCTGGATTTGGCAGGCCCGACTGTCCCTAGGCGCCAGATGAAATGCCTAGCCGCCCAGGTTAACAACCTAGCCGCCCAGGTCATCTGGAGAGCTCGTCAGCAAGTTGCATCTTTCTTCACTTGACTTATGTTCTTGATCTTCAATCATCTTGGAAACTTGTAGCATTGATCTTCATGGCTTCTTCAAGCATAAAATGAGCTTCAAAGAGTCTTCAATCACGAACATAAAATCTCCAAAATCTTCATGAAAATTCCACTTGAATCATTATTTTAAAATTCCATCAAAATAGCTCCAAAAAGTAGGAAAAATAGTACTTTTCCACTTTTCTTGTCTTCAAGACCTAAAATCACAAATATTAAGAAATTGAGACATGATCAACCAAAATTAAGCACAAAATCTCTTAAAAACATAGGAAAATGATCATAAAAACATGTCACTTTTTGGTCTGATCAATTATTCTCACCATTCACTGGCTATTCTTTATTCACACCATGATGGAGAGGTGGTGCGAGAAACTCTTCTTGTTGTCGCACTATTACCAAGTGTTGGTTTTCCCCCCCAAGTGCGGTGTTCAATCTAGCAACATTTCGGGCATTTTGTCGAGATTCGGCCTTTGCTTAGGCCAATTCTAGTGCTACCCTGTCGGCATTATTGTCCATTTTCTCGATGGCCTGCGTCAAAGCATGAATTGCAAGCCATAACTCAAGACTTGTGTGGTACGGAGTTGGCTGCACCAAGATTGGGTCGGCCTCACCACCTTTACCACCCGAGCCTTGGCCTTCAAGGAGATCCAAGCCGTGGTTAGATGGGTCCTGTGGCTTCTTCCCATTTGCTTCCTTGTCCAACATCACTAGTACAACAAATAAAACAAAGAAAACGAAAAAAGAAAGGGAAGAAAAAGAGATAGGAAAATAACGCCTAAACTAAAGGAAACAAGAAAATAAAACCTTTTCAACAGCACCAAGATGAGATCTGAATCCTTAACGTCCCACTTGGCGTGCCAAAAAGAGATGTTTGCGCCAAAAAATCTCTTTGGAGATCTTGGTGAAAGGGTACCAGGCGTGCCAATCAAGTTTGACTGGAAATTGATGAAAGGAAGCGAGAAAAGTAAATATTCATTTTTGTTATGAAAACTAAATGAAAAGTGCAGTGAAAAGTAAAGGTTTGCTTTGAGTGCAGTAACATAAAATAAATCAAATGAGTTGTAGATCCTGAATCAAAGTCACACAAACGTGTTTAAATCATTGATTCCAGACTCAGAAAATAAAGAAAATGCTGTGAAAAAGGTTATTTTATTGCTTCAAATGAGATAGATGACATAGAGTCGTTGATTGATTGCAACAAACATGTAAATACAAGAAGAGAACTTGTAAAAACAAGGTTGACAAGATTAATAAAAATAAAAAATATCAAGTGTGGACTTGGTTCACAAGAGAAATTTGGAAGCACAGGGGCTTGAAAGATTGAAAGCACAGAGCTTGGTTGTTGATTTCTTTGAGAATAGTTGTTTTTGACTTGGAGTCTGAGTTTGATTGTTGGAGATGATGAGTTGCTGTCCTTTTCAACATTGGAGGCTGCCTCTTTATATAGGGGACGGTTGGCTATGGTTAAAATGATTATTTCACCCTAAAGGGTATATATATGTAATTTACCCTAAAGCTCAGGGTAGTTAAGTATTAAATTCTAAAACTCAGGGGGCATATTTATTTCACCCTAAAGGGTATATATATGTAATTTACCCAACTATATACAAGTTTGACTGCCCCGCGCTTCGCAACTGGTGTTTTCAATGCCTTTGTAGTGTATTGTTAATGGGTCTTTTCATGTTTTTTAATATTTGGATCATAGAGCATAGCATTTGTTATTCAAAACATAGGTTTAACAATTTTTTTATTGAAGCCATTGCAAGTCCCCAAACTCACCCAATCTAGCTCCCAATTAATTATCTAATTGAGTTTTGATTTTCAATTTTTAATGATCGAAGAAAATGGATTTTATTTATTTTCAATTTTTGACAATTGAAGAAAATAGAATTGAAAAAATGGATTTGATCGATTTTCAATTTTTGACAATTCAAGAAAATAGAATTAATTGGCTGGCATAGCTAGAGGGGCCTCAATGTCGAAATGATTCCTTGATAAGGAGAATCCCCAACCCCTTTTCACACCAACATTGTCACCTAACGAAACATGGGCAGGATCGCAACAACTCATTCACACCGAAATCTAGCTCAAGATTATTTGTGTAATTTATTTTTTAATCGAATTTTGCAAAAAGAAAAGAAATCGAATTGCTTATGTGGCATAGCTAGGAATTGTTTTAATTTATTCTCGCCTTCTCGGAATGCTTTTCCTTCTCCGTGATGCTTATCTTTGGATTGCGAGGTAAGAGTGTTATTTCCTTATGCCTTATCTTAATATAAACCTCTGATTATTTATTTCACTGCTCCATCATCGTCTTTCCTCATCAAATTTCTTATTTGGATTATTTATCAAATGATCCTGATATTTTTCTATTTTATATTATTTAGTCCTTCACTAATATTATCTTATTCGGTTTAACGCTTCAAATTTTTTTTTTTATATTTTTTGTTTTATTTGTTGATTAAGGTAATTCATTTATCTATTAAATGGTAATTTCATAATTTACGATTTTCACGAAGGTTTTTTAATGAAGGACTTAAAAATCAATTTTTATTTTTAAATTCTTTTTTCAAAAAAAAAAAACTCCTACTGCGAAGCGCGGGTAAGATACCTAGTACTCATAAATAATTTAGCATTATAAATAAATTTACAATTCATTAGATTTTTTTTTTGTTCACCAGGTATCCAGAGTTTTTCTTTTACTAATCCGGATTTGACCTGCGCC
Organism: Corchorus capsularis; assembly: GCA_001974805.1. Taxonomy (NCBI): domain Eukaryota; kingdom Viridiplantae; phylum Streptophyta; class Magnoliopsida; order Malvales; family Malvaceae; genus Corchorus; species Corchorus capsularis. The sequence continues at coordinate 11,902 of AWWV01013062.1, forward strand.
ATTATAATTTTTAATTATTTTTTAGAATTTCAACATAGAATATTACATTCCCAATATCAATCAATTTCTACGGTCATCATCATCTTAATTAGAATAATTTTTTTTTTAATTTTGATATATTAATATATTAATTCTATATGTGAAGTCATTAATTCTAGGGGCACCTGTGTGGAGCCAATTATTATTTGGGAGTTTGTGCTAAAATCACAAAGTATGTATCCTAATTGTTGTAAGACAATAATACCCCCGTAATAATTATTGTTTAGCCTTAAATTATAATATTTATTGATTTTAAGGGTAAATCTGAAAGTTTAAACATATTGTTATAGTATTTTAGAAATTAAATAAAATAAATTAATAATAGCTAACCATAATTTAATAGAATTCAGCCCCAAATATCATTATTGAAAGCTCTCACTAATCCGTATTTGACATGGATTATTATTATTTTTAATTCTTTTTTAAAACTTCAACGTCTAATACTACTCCCAATATCAATCAATTTCTACAGTCATCATCATCTCAATTGGAATAATTAATATTTTAATTTAGATATATTAATATATTAATTCCACATGTGAAGTTATTAATTCCAAGGGCACCCATGAAGAGCCAATTATTATTTGGGAGTTTGTGCTAAAAGCACAAAGTATGTCTTTGATGAGACCTAATTTGTGTTATATTTTCTATGCGATTTTGCCTTGTTTTGGTAATCGTATGTGTCTATTTACCCTCATATTTATCATCTTTGTTATTTTAGGACCATTTGGAGCTATTGTTTAAGAAGATGAAGATTTGAAGCAATTTTGGATCAATTTGGAGAAACTACTGATTTCGGTCTATTTTGGCCCGGTAGGCCCATCAGGCCCATTTCGGCCCATGAAGCCCAGAAGGAAGCCTGATCAAACCAAAATTATGCATGTTTTCATGGTCATTTTCCTTTGCTTTTGAATGTATTTGTGCTAGATTTTGCCCTATAATGCTTACATTAATGGTTGTAGGTGTTGAAGAGGTAGATTGTGCAAATATGTTGATTTAGGTGCTTTTTGGAGATATTTTGATCAATTTTTGGCACAAAGGTTTTTCATAGACTTTCTTGGAAGAATTTGGAGCTATCATGTTCGTGATTGAAGAATTCATGGAGTCAATTTTATGCTTATTGAAGCCATAAAGTTGAAATCTACAAAGTTCCAAAGCAAAAGAGTAAGAAGAGTTTAAGTTGCAAGAAGACATGTCAAGTCATCAGAGAGACATGGGTGATCAGGCTTAAGACCTGGGCGCTCAGGCCCAACCATGTGGGCGCCCAGGAGGAGGAGCTATCATGTTCGTGATTGAAGAATTCATGGAGTCAATTTTATGCTTATTGAAGCCATAAAGTTGAAATCTACAAAGTTCCAAAGCAAAAGAGTAAGAAGAGTTTAAGTTGCAAGAAGACATGCCAAGTCATCAGAGAGACATGGGTGATCAGGCTTAAGACCTGGGCGCTCAGGCCCAACCATGTGGGCGCCTAGGAGGAGGAGCTATCATGTTCGTGATTGAAGAATTCATGGAGTCAATTTTATGCTTATTGAAGCCATAAAGTTGAAATCTACAAAGTTCCAAAGCAAAAGAGTAAGAAGAGTTTAAGTTGCAAGAAGACATGTCAAGTCATCAGAGAGACATGGGTGATCAGGCTTAAGACCTGGGCACTTAGGCCAACCATGTGGGTGCCCAAGAGGAGTTGGGATCCTTGTCAGCGCGCAAATTAGGATGTCTTCATGTTGAAGCTTCTTCCTTTACTTCCGAATTTGGCGACAACTTACGAAAACAACAATAACTTTTGATCCAGAACTCCGATTTAGATGTATGAATATGGGTTGGAAAGCTAACTCCGAGAGCTACAACGTTCGTTTTTTGGTCGAAGCCCAGTTTTGCCGTTATCGTGGATGAAAATGCCCCTGAAATTTCTACAGACAAGTTGGACCTAGAAAAGCCCATGAAATCAAGCCCAAGTTGATGAGATTAGCCTAAATTCGGTATTTGAAGATAACCCAAACCTGGAGGACGAAATTTCACTCAATTGAAGATGGTTTAATGAGCTTAAAAGTCTATTTTGTCCTAGGTTAAGTTAGCCCTAAATCCCTAGTATAAATAGACATCTTTTCTCTCTAGAGAAAGGGGTTTTTTGAGGTTAGACGATTTGGAGAGCTAAGGGAAGCCGCCGGCCATACTCTATCTTTCTAGGTTTTTCTATTCCTTTATCTTTTGATGGCTACTCAATTCATGAGTAGCTAATCTTTTATTTCTCCAATGTAGAATCACATTGATCTCTTAATATTTTATTTATGGGGAGACTTTTGTTCTTAATAATTTGATTTCTACTTGAATATGTTTCTTATCCCTGTACTTCATCTTATGTATTCTTATTTGATTGATTAGGGAGGTCTACTAATATTGATGATTTTGAATACTATTGTTTGATTCAAGTTAGCTTGAGTCAAGATAATGTTGGTCTAAGTAACAGTTGTAATTCTAGGATTCCTAGGTTCAATGTGATTATCAAACCTTGTTGAAATCTATAGGCCGAGATGGAAATAGATGTAGACGAGATTGGTTATGATTTATCATGCATGTGGAAAAAATAATCTTAATGCTTGTTCTATGATGGGGTGGTTCGTGGAGTAGAAACAATAGGGATTGATTTTATCGAGATACGGATTGATTCTCTTAGCACGTTGGAATGTGCTGCTGCATCAGACAAATGTTCCTAGACCAATTATTCAAGTGGAGTTGTTTAAGATATTAGGGAGATTATCTTGTTCTGAGGAAAGTTGATGCCTACGTCTTAGGATATACACTAATTTGGAATAATTTATGATGCTTAATTGATTGGCAGTTAGTATCAAATTCATGTTTTGCTGCTTTTAAATTCAACTGGTGGCTTTTGCCTCTCTTTTTAAATTCTGAGATATTGGTTTATAGTGTTTGTTTCGGGTAGGTTCTCTTTGTCATTAACTTTGGTACTAAGGTTTTCTGCCTTAGAGCATTTTTAAGTAGACATTGTTTTTTTTCTCAGTGTCTAGGTTTTCTTGGTTAAAAGTCTCCGATCGTACAAACAAGTGTTGATTAATTCTGTTAAGGAAGTTGCAATTGGATGCATACAAATTGTATGTCATGATTAATATTTGAGAAAAATGATGATTTCCATCGTTGGAAATGTCTATCATCTCATAAATAAAAAGAGTATTATTGTAAAAAATCTATGCAGGTAAAAAAAATAACAGATTCACAACGGTATTTTTGTATGCACAGTAGGTGGATCAAATATGAGTTACATATTGAAAGAAATTTATAATTTTTCCACCAATTGTCGATATATAATTCAAAGTATAGCCTTTGGAAACTGTACTAAATTATGGAATCAATAGTCCTAAGTAAAAATGACGTGATCATGGAAAAATATTGCATTGATTCATATTCTGGCCAATTTTCCTTCCCTTGGACCATCTGAATTGTAACCATTTCCAAGCATATCTTGTATATTCAAACAAATTAAGCGTATGGGGTTCAATATAACTTTGGCAATGTCAATATTCCCTAAAACAATTAGCAAAACTTGATTAAAACAACTCCACTCAAAGAAGCAAGAAGGAGGGAAAGATTGGTATAGCTTGTTCAATAAGCAAGCGAAACACTAACAAATTTGTAACAAACAACAACAGATTTATCACTTGATTGAAAATAAGAACGAAAAATAACAAAGGGAAGCAGAGTAACATCATCACAAAGATCATTATAAATAAACATAAACTCCTTAATCTTGTATAAATTTGAAATACATAAATATACGACACATTCATTCGGAATTTTCGTCTCTTTTTTTATTATGGTTTGCCAACAATGATTATTGCATATAGTTTTATTATACTTGCATGAGAATATGTATTACTATTCTCGGTATTGATAAGGAGGAGCAAAGATTCGACGACATCGGTAAAGACAGAAACCTCACTGTTTTGTTGCTGGAACATTGTGAGACTTGTGTCATTGCATTCTGTCATCTCATAATTGATCAGCTGGGACAAGTTTGATGAGCAAAGATTGGACAACACTGGTAAACGCATAAATCTCATTGTTATTGATCGGTCGTCAACAATCATAAAAATAATCCCCACAAAATCCTAACTAAGTAGATAGGGCAAGTAGGGGTCGAATCCCACAGAGAAGGGTGAAGAACTTTATTCCCAAGAACAAATCTTTTCTAGAAATTACTTTTAAAACAGAAAACAAGGGATTTTAAGAAAGCAATTTAAACTAAAAACAAAGAAAAGTAAATTAAATCTAAATATAAGGCAATTTATAAAGCAAACAATAATTAAAAGGCATACTTCTTCTCCAATGGTATGAATCAATCAAATTAACTATGGATCCTTGATTTAAAAGATGAATTCAATATTTTATTCTTGATGATCCCTAGTCTAGGAAAACCCTAACATGTATATTAGATAAGATTTCTCTTCCGAGCTTAAACTATCCCTTTTATTCTTTTAGCAATTAATTTCCCTTCCGGGCTTAAGAACCACTTAAAGAACAAAGCATTAAGAACAATTATTTTTCACACATGCATAACAAGTAAAACCAAACTTACAGCTTTTGCCATAAGGTTTACCAATCCCAATCGACCGCTTTCCAGCGAATCAATTTTGTTACCTATAATCAAACTCAAGCTTCCGCTCTATTGTTCAATTTAACTATAGATCCATCCAATTACATCAACAATGGCCAGTTATATCAATAATCATCAAGATCATAAAATAAAACAGAGATTTAGCAAACTATCAATCAAGAACAAACATCAAATTATAAGCACAAAAATCTCACCATAATCAATTGATTAAATTCACCAAAGGATAAGAAGTATTAAGAATTTAGTTACTCATGGATTTGGGAAAATCCATGAGAGGCATAAGAAAACTTACAAGACCTTGGGACGGAATCTCCTTAGCATTCAACAAGGAGGGTTATCGCACCTCTCTATGCAAAGAGAGGTGTCGACACCCTCAACCTAAAACTAGAAGAAAAACTAGAACTAGAAGAAAAATAGATGAAGAGAAAATTGTATCTAGATGTTATATGTGTGATTTGTGTTACAGAAGGTGGCTATTTATAGTGGAAAAATAACCTAAAGACTCCTATTAGACTTAAGAAAAGAGGGTAGGACGTTCTAGGCTTAGAGTAATCTTCAAATTTCGTCTAGAGCCTTCCTAGAGTAGAATCCAAGTTAGAAGAGGATTCTAGAATTTTCTGGATTTCTGCAGAAACTTCAAAGGAATATCGGGATTGAAGATGGCAGAACTGGGCTTTGGACTTCAAAGGAACATTGTAGAGCTCGGAATTAGCTTTCCAACAGCTACTCATGGGCTCAAAACGGACATCTGAGCAGAAAGTTATGGCCTTTCTACCGAGACTGCGCTGAAACCGGGATTAAATCGCAAATCTGCGGGATTATTGCGGGATTTGGATATTCCTTTGGATATTAAGCCTATAATTTGGGATTTTAACTCCAATTATAGGTTTATATGGGCTGAGTATAATCCCGTATAAAATATCCAAAAATCCTTAACTTCTGGGCTTGTTCTGGGCTTGGCTTCAATCCTTTGCAATTAAACTCCAAATCTTCAATTCTTGCTACTTGAAATTATTCTTCAATGGTCTTTAAATCTTCAAATTATCTTCAAACACGAACTTCGCATCTTCAAATCTTTATTCCAAATGGCTAACTCCATAATTGAGTAAAAAGTCACCAAAATAGCTCAAAAAAGAGTGAAAAACTACAAGTTTCCACTTTTCTTCTCTTCAAGACCTAAAAACACAAATACTTGCAAAACAGGGTTAAATTCCACATAAAAATAGCAAAAAGCATAGGAAAATGATCATAAAAATAGGGTCTTTTTTTGCTCGATCAGTTATGTTGTTGGAACATGGTGAGACCTCCCTCATTGCATACGTCATTGCATGATGTAGCACAATGACCTGCGATGCTAACTGCGTGATATGCTTTATTATAATTCTTTTCATCAAAGGCAGGGATGGCAGTCATATTTAGGGCATACAAAGCATTGTCGTATCTCTGAGTACAAATCATAATTCCTGACTTGTTTCTGAAATCAGTTTCCTTCGCAAGAGATTTAGCTAACAAAATAGATGCCTTTTTTATTTTACTTATAGCCACTACCATTGCAGCCCTGCAAAGGCTGTTGTAGCTTTCTGCCTTTTTGGTCAAAGGGTCGATTTCTAAAGTGGTTTTGCATAACTCTGGATTCCTACTTTCCTTGCATGCTTTGCTAATCAGGGATTCACCGCCTTGTGCAGTTGCTGCTGACGAAAAGTTTTGATCCAAAACCATTAAAAGCAAAAAGATGGTAAAGAAATCGGCCTTTTCCATTAGTATTGGTGGAAAGAAACCACAATGTATCTATGAAAAAATTTTTGTGCAAGCTCTTCTTGGCTTTTGGTTCTATGTATTAAAACTTGTAATTAATTATGACTATTTAATGACTCATTTTTAGAACACTACTATGTATTTTCCTAATAATAGATTTATTTTTTCGGGGTTGAACG